>PVKS010022966.1:0-32986 GCA_004027875.1 Aplodontia rufa
CACAACCATTATTTTAATATTATGTAATTATTAATACTTCCAGGAAGATAGAATATTTGCTTTTCTTTTTAAACTCTTACATATAGACTGTCTCTGGCTTAAGACAGTGCAGAATGATACGCATTCTATAGAAACCATACTTCAAATTTTAAATCTTGATCTTTTCTGGAGCTTGTGATATTCCACCTTATCCTCTCTCCTGATGCTGGCCAGGAGTAACAAGCTCCCTGTAAGCCACAAGAGCACAAGGGTAAATGTCTGATGTTCTACAGCGTACTGTGTTTCTAAGTGAGGATGTTAAGTGGGTTAGGTGTATTAAGAGTGTTTTCCAACTTGTAGTAATTTTGCTTTATGATGGGTTTATTTGAGTGCAAATCCATGGTATATTGCATTCACTTCCTGACTTTTAGAAACACCAAAATAGTCCAGGGTTGCAAAGACCTTAGTTTCTGTTGCAGTAGGCAACAAACAGACCAAGCCAGCACAGAGCGCTAGGATGTGCTGCAACATGGACGATGACATCAAGGACCAAAGCTCCCCAGCAGCACAGTGATGATGCCAGCACTGCATGCTGAGGTTTGTTGGAAGTTTGTAGGAGAATTTCCATTGCCACAGAAAGTGGGCCCAAAAGAGCCAGACACTCTTCATTGCAAGGTCAATTCTGTTTAAAAAAATCCTAGTTGCATGTGGCTGTCTAAAATCCTAGTGGACGTTCTCATAGTTTGAGTGCACACACACATACATGTGTGTGTGTGTGTGTGTGTGTGAGTGTGTAAAAGGTGGAAATAGCAAGAAAAATTCTATAGCAATAAATAGAAGGTGGGATAGCAAGAATAGAAGAAATAGATGGTGGAAATATGCAGAATTAGCAAGACTCTAGACTACTGCCATCTTCCAAGTGGGGGATAAATTACAAAAAAAATTAAGGGTGTCCAGGCCTCCAAACAGGATTCTACAATTTACACACTGTAGGATGAATGGAAGTTGAAAATTTGCTTTTGTCGTTTCTTAATCTCTGGGCTCTGGCCCAGGACTGAATTAGCCTAAACGAAGGCGCAGTTGTTTTCTAATTTTTCCACCCAAAGTGTGTGCCTTTTCTTTACTCTGTCAATCTTGAGAGGGCACTCTTTCAAAAATCTGGCTCTCCGAATGGATGAGATGTACTATATGAATTGGAAAGAGATCTGTATGTTCTTGGTCCTGAGTCAAGAACCTAAATGGCTGTCTCCTGATTCTACCCATTTGCTCTCACTATCTAGAATGACATAATCTTCCTGGCAAATGTTTTCTTGCCTTTCAAGAGTAACCCTAAGATTACCTGTGTTTACACAAGATTACACAAGTGTTTCTGATTCTGTGCCATTTCCCACCTTGAAGAAAGAGAATGCCAGGCCACCGCTCCTGGTGTTGCTGTTTTGCCCAATACAACCCTCCATCCTCAGATGTTGTTTGAAGTGGGATCAAGAATAATCTCAGCTCTGTTCCATCAGAGCTACTACCACCCCTACTGCCCTCCAAGGTCTCTGGGGAAGGGTGTGCGCAGCAAAAAGATACACTCGTTAGTTTATAATGCTTTTATGCCAAACTCCATGAAATCTCTACAAACCAAAACTAAAGGCAAGCCAGTTGGTCCCCAACCCATTTAGGCCATAGTGCCTTCTCCTGCACCCCAACTAGTTCCGCATCCAAATATCAGCTTGTTCTAATAGTCTATCAGGCAAAAAAAAAATAAAAAACTCCAGGAGAGCAGAAAACAATTGTTCACAAAACAAACATCTTTATACTCCTCCTCCTTATGCTTCATCCAGATAACATTCCTGAACACAAGAATTCCCATGGTTGGAAATCAAAATCAAGTGCTATTATTATATTAATGAACATGAATCAATATTATTATTTATAATTGTATTATTATATAATTCTTTCTTGCTATCCACTATGTTTAAGTTTTTATAGGTGGGACAAAATGGATTAAAGAACTAATTTAAAAATCCACTCCCCTGGTCAAGTCTTACCCGTTTCCCCAGTGAGTTGTTTCTTTGTCTCTGTTTTCTTTTGTTCTTTTCATATGCCATTGTGTCCTTTCTGTGCAATTATCTCCAGTGTGAGTCATTTGTATCCCAAGGAGTAGGCTAGATTATCTATTAAGGAAGAATTATTAGAATTTCTGCTTGTCTGTACTTTTTATCTTTCTAAATCTCTACTTTGAGGTTAAGGTAATTTTCAAGAACAAAACAGTCTACCACCTTGGTGTATGATACATGATCAATGGGTGGATGGATAGATGATAGATGATAGATAACGAATAAATGACAGGCAGAACTGAGTGCTGAACAATCAAAAAGGTTTTAAGGCTATTTCACCAGACTGCTGACTTCCTAAGCTGAGGTTTCTTCATCTCTCTGTCTCCAGGTCAAATTTCACTTGCCCAATACATTCATTTTGAAAGACTAAATAAATTCTTTTAGATTTTTTAGATTTTCTGCATCTGAGTACTCTGAAAGCAAGGCTCACCTGGACTCGGATCTTGAAAACCCCTTTTCCGAGTGAATACCTCTGCCACCCAGTTGTCTTGCGCTTCTTTTGAAAGGCTGCTTTAAGTCTGCAGTTTTTTCTCGCTGAGATTTCTAAGGCCCCAAGGTGCCCGACAAATCCACAGTTCTACTTGTGCAAACTAGGATCAAGGCAGCTGTGATTAGACCAGTTAGAGGTCCAGGGTGAATTTAGAGAGCATGACGAGCTACATCCACAATTTGGAAACATAGTAGAGTAACTGCAGTGTAATTTCACCAGGGACAGGGAGGGAGGAAGGTGGAAGATGCCCTTCTGAACTTGCACCCCAAAATGAACACACACACTGGGTCTCTGCATTTCCAAGCCAGCCGTCGCTGGATTTAATGAGTTCACCACTAGTCTTGTTTTCTGTTTCATTTCATTATTCTGTGCTCTTATACTTAAGATTCCTTTTTCCCTCTATTTTAACTGATATAGATTAAAGCTAGGCACTAAACAATTAGTCTTGCGTCATTACATGCTGTCCTCACTCAACATCCAGTGTCTAATTAAATTGATTACATGTATAGTCATACTCTGCAGGGCCGCATTTCCATCAGCTACAGACCATATGCACAATGGTGGTGACACAAAACTGTATCACCTGGTGATATTTTAGATGTCTTAGTTTGCATAAGTAGACTCTATGCTCAAACGAGGATGAAATCTACAACGAAGGCGTTTCCCAAAACCTATCTCCATCGTTTAGTGATGCATGACAGAATTCAGCATTTCTATTTTAACAATATTTCAGTAACAATAACTTTACTACTAACTCTGATATTTTAGAAATTATAATTCTTATAAAATTCCTGAAAGGTTGGTAATTACTACCTCATTGGTTACAATTTAGGAAGTTAAAGAGAAAAATATGACTTTCTCAAGACGTAGAAAATGGTATAATATAATGAAATCCCATTCCTTTCTCAAACTTCCAATAATTTCTTTATTTTATCTTTTAAAATTTTTGTTTGTTCTGTTTAAATTTAAAATTAAATATTGAGTTCGATCTTATGAAACATTTAATTACTTTTGGAAATGCATTTTATGAAACCCAGTGAGTATCGGTTTTAATGATATGGACTGAAAATCTAATATCATGCTTGGAACACAGGTTTTCAGAACACACTGCATCAGTGGTAATATTTACTTTGGAAAATGAATTATTGTGTTATGGGCTAAAACCTGCTAGAATTGATTTTGAAAATCCAAGGTTGAATATTTTTGGATACTGTAGTTTAATATGAATTGAACAGGCAAATAGTATTTTATTAAAGTAAAAAAGTAATAAAAATGGTTTCAATAAATTGCTATACTTGTATTTATTACCTATTCCTGGCTCTCAACCATAAATTGATGGGTGTATCTGAAGTGTAAGCAAATACTGTTCTGGATAAATGTGGCATAAGCATTTTCAAAGCTTGTTGCACAATCTCATTATCATGATCAGTTATTACTTTTCTTCCCTAGAGAGAGGTTGTCCATCCTAATTTAGTATTAAAAAAACTGATTTTTATTATAGTCTCCCAAGTGAAAAGTAGCTCCAGCTCTTTCCAATGGAATGATAACTGGAGTTGCTTGTGGGGGAGTAGGAACCCAAAAATGGCCAGAGCCTCCAAATACCCAGAGGAAACCTATCAGAGTCATGGACGGTGCACCTCGCCATCCCCTTAAGGAAATAGCGGGGCCTCAAAGTTCTTGCATCTTCTCCTACGTGATAATCAGGGATTTCCTGCATAAGAAATAGGGAAGTTGTTTCTCATTTGCTGTGAATGAAAAAGATGACTAAGACATAAAGGTCTGAGCTTCTTTAAATTTTTATTTCTGGATTTTCATCTTTTCTTTAAATTTTTATTTCTGGATTTTCATCTTTTCTTTAAATTTTTATTTCTGGATTTTCATCTTTTGTTTTCTTTATTCTTGTCATCTTTATTCTTGTTCATTAATTATAAGCTTTTTTAAAAATGTGCTTTGTGTCTAACCCAGTGCCACATCTTAAGGTTGCAGAAGGGGACACAGGTGTGCAAAGCAGTAGAGACCGAGTGGTATTGTGTCACAATAAGGCATGGTCAGGATGCCAGAGGGACACAGAGGAGCCGGAGGCAAGTCAGGCTTTGCAAGGGGTGGAAAGGCTTCATGCGCACCAGCCCTAATCCACACCCTGAGAGGTGAGGGGCTGGTCTTCAGCTCTCACTGGGTGTGTTGCCCTGCAGAACAGTGGGCTATGACCGTCACTGCTGCTAGTGACTCTGAGACTAATAAAGATGACAGAAGACTGTGACATTTACCAAAATGCATCGGTAGGTAACATAGCAAAGTGGTAATGTACTAAAATAAATGGAAAGCAATTAGCAGTTAGAGATTAGCTTTGAATGTATTGTGTGGCTGGAGCAGTGGAATGTCCAGAAGGCCACAAGATGACAGGTAACTCACCCTTGCCCTCATCAAAAGTTTCCCACCCGGTTTTCAGGGACTCTGTCCCAGGGATTCAGCTGTGTCTGAAGATGCAGCTCAGTGGGACAATCCCTTTGCATGCAGGTTCCCTGGAGCTTCCACTGTGTGAAGAGCGATCACTGCTACTCCATAGAGATCCTCCTCTACTTCCATGCCATGGGATCCCTTTTAATGAAATTATGTGATAATACATAGCCAAACACTCACAGATGGTTTAGAAAAGTGGGCTGCACTTTGGTTGTGGCATGTAATAGATAATACAGATAGCATTGGAATATTTTGGTTGTATAGTTAAAGACTACACTACTTATAATGGCAGTTTTTCACTTCTCAGTTTATTTGTAGTTATAAACTGGAAAATTACTTACTTAAAGGAAATTTCTTTCACTTTTTAACTGAGAAATAGCTGTGTGGGGGCATCCTAAGCACTGTCCGACCCTGTCAATCAGATCTGCTATTCTTTACTTTTAGATATAAAACGGTGAAACTCAGAATTAAATATCTTATCCACGAAACTGGCAAGAAGCAGAGCAAAACTGAAACAGTAATTCAGATCCACGACTCAGGCTATGACTCATTATGCAAAGGTGTTTAAATAACTAGTAAGAAAATACTGTATATTTTTTGGAGAGTGGCAGAACATTTGTTTAAAGATACAAAACATGAGTCTTGTGGACAATAGAAAAATATGGTCCAAATCAATTAATTTTCTACCATTTTTCTCTGATAAACAGATGGAATCAAGTTAGAGATTAAGCATGACTTAGGTACCTACATGCACTCATAGTTATAACACCCAATCGTAGATTATTCAGACATGTGCATGCAGGCACACGCTCACACACTACACACCCTGCACACTGAAAGGACAGGAGACTACAAGAGAAACCCAAAGCAGCGTTTAATTTAGGCTCCTATCCTCCAGCCTGTCTTGGAAATTAATAAACTGCACAGTGTCTAACACCCCTTGGCCAATGTTATGGTTTGGATGAAAGATGTCCCCCAAAAGCTCATATGAGACAATCCAGGAAGGCTGAGGTGAGATGATTGGGTTATGAGAGCCTTAACCCAATCAGTGAGTTGATCCCCTGATAGGGATTAACTGGTAGCCGTAGGGTGGTAGGGTGTGGCTGGAGGAGGAGGGTCATTGGGGGTGTGCCTTTGGGGTATATATTCTCTCTGTTTCCTGGATCCATGCCTTCCACCATGATATTCAGCCTCACCTCAAGCCCTGAAGAATGAGCCGGCCTTCTATGAACTAAGACCCCTAAAACCATGAGCCCCAAAACAAACCTTCCTTCCTAAAATTGGTCTTGTCAGTCCTTGGGTCACAGCAATGAAAACGTTGACTAAGCAGCCAGCAATCCTCCCTCTTATCTTTTAGCCTCTCTAGCCCATGGAGTTTGGTTTGCCCCACACAGAATTATTGCTAACAAATTGTGAACCAGTGATTATAAAAGCAGGTAAACGTTCCTTCATATCCTGTGTCCAGAGACCTCCAATAAAAAGATATGTTGCTGACTCAAGTCATATTTACAGAGAAAAAATTATAACAGCCTTAGCACAAGTGTGAGCATGGATGAACTGTACATGCTGAACTATTTCTTAGAGTCTACCAAGGGCAATCCATAGCCTCTAGAGCAGACTGCTGAGCACCACAGGACACACTGCTGAGCAAAGCATCATGGGACTCACAGACGGGCGCAGACCCAGTCTGCATCTATGAGATACATAAGCAATGAATTATTGAGCTCCAACTCCTGATGGGCATTTCCTACTATTTAATTTCTTATCAACACTAAGAAAATCAAGATCTTTGGTTATTCTTAAGATATTCAGGACTCCCTTAAAAGGGAACCTGAAATTTCAACTGAAATACAGACAAGCACAACCTAAACTAGATCATTATAAAAATCAAAGCAATTATGAATCATTTTAATTTATTGATAGAAAGACAGAACAAAGCAAACTTTCTCTTCAGGTTCCTTGTGTTAAAAACTGTTGCATTGATTCATTCCAGATTTTTTTAAAGAATGAGGGACAGTGAGAGAGAATCAACTCCATTTAGTTTTTCATGTGGCTTTTGTTGCTCTGACACGTCATTGTGTACATTGTGCTGGGGTTCAAACCTGCATACTTGAGCATGTCAGGCAAGCACTGTAACCACTGAGCCACCAGAAAGATTAAATCTCTTCAGAGATTTAATCTCAATTTAACAACTTTAATCTCAATTTAAAGCTGTTGATGTTGATTTTTTTCTGAAACTGGCTGTTAACACACTTTTTAAAAAAAAAACTTTTAATATCTCCATGACCTACAATATAAAAAAGCAATGTGAGTCTGATGTTTGAAGGTGAAGTTTGTATTAGCTACCTGTTGCTGTATAACAAACCATCCCAAAATTTAGCATCGGTAAACAGACATATTATTGCACAGTTCCGGAATGTGGGAACTGGAGTCATAGGAATCCAGTCACAACTTAGCTAGATAATTTTACCTTGGGGCTTTCCACAGGCTGCAGTCATCTTAAGGTTTGCTCCTTCAATCTCATTCGTGTACCTAGTGCCAGGCCTCACAAAATCTGCTTCCAAATTCAATCACATGAATGATTACACAAGATCGCCTCATGGCATGACAACAGCTTGCCCCAGGCGTGAGCACCAAGAGGGAGCACCCAAGATGGAAGCCACAGTCTTTTTACAACCTAAAATTAGAAGTGGCATCCCATCACTTCTGATGAATACTATATGCTAGAAGGGAATCAGTAAGTCCACTCAAGTGGAGGACATTATACAAGGGGGAAGACCAGGAGGTAAAGACTACTGAGAGCCATGTTATAGGACACCTTTCAGAAGAGTTATCAGTAACTAAAATTGAAGTTCAGTTTCCGGCTGGCTTCACATAGAACAAAGTCAATGTTCTGTTGGACTTTGCTTTACTTTCCTCTAAATCTAGTTGCAACTCAGAATATTTAGAATTGTGTATCATTTTCTAAAGAGCATAGTTAACTTACATTTGATCTTTATCTTTTTTTGTTTTTCTTGCTTTAGGTTTTTTTTTCTTATACTCATTTATCTTATTGCTTCCTCATTTGTCTCTGCCTCATCTTTATTAAGATAATATCAAACTGTCTTTATAGCATCTGAGTAACAATACTCGGGGTTTGATAGCAATCTTGCCTCTATGGCTGTAGCATGAAAATTCATAGATGAAGAACATTTCTTGGGCTTTTTAAAAATTATTCTTTTAGAAAAGTCATTGGCACAAGTTTGCTAACACCATTCTGTATCCATGTTCATTTCTGAGTCTAAAAGTTCTGATTTTTCCCAAGAAAATAAAACTTAAAGTTTAAATTTTCTTTATTTTCTGTTTCTGAAAAAAGAAAAAAGCTTATGACACCTAAATAATTTCTTGCATCAGAATGGTAGTATTCTGGATTAAAATTGAGTATCGCCGGTAGGGCTGGTCAAGGTTAATTGTGAAGAGTTGTGTGTGGACAGTCTGAAATGGGAATTCTCTGGATGTTTGGGAGTGTGCTTGTCCCACAAAATGGCCGTCCCACTCCTTCTTAATGGCTGCTGATAACAGCCACACAGGTAGAGAAGGACATTCGTTATTGTGCCTACAGAAAAAGTCCATAAATCTAGGGGGTAATTCTGATTTAAGAATATGTGCATATCAAATTGTTACTTTCATGTATTTTGATTGTATAATAACTAAATTTCTTAATTAAAAAAAAGAAAAAGAAAAATTAAAACCAAAAAAAAAAATATGTCCCTAATGAGTACTCTGAAGTTAGGACATGTATTTAAGTTTTGAACCATATTTAGCATGTCTGCCTACAGATTACAAGGAAATGAAAATTTCACCTAAATTAAAGATCCTCCCAAATGAATGCTTACAGAAACTGGGCTAACAGTGTATTTATAAGGTAAATAAGTAAAATGTCCACTTTAAATTCAAGCGTACTTATTTCTTTATATTTTCAACTATTTTTTGTGACTTAATGCCATTGCATTACTTGAGGGTAAAATGTCCTTTTGTTTCCTAGTCCTATTCTTTTCATTTTATAGTACTAATGCATCCTGTGAAACATTAAGTAACCCTATTAGTACTAAAATATAATATCTGATTTCAAGGTATAAATTGTCACCTTCCTTTATTTTTTTCTTTCTTTCTTTCTATTTTTTTTTTTTTTTTAGCAAAACCTCCAAAGCAATCTTACTTTTGATTCTGTCCCCGCAAGGTTGATTAAGGGCCACTAAACAAGGGACAGTGATTGAAGTAGACACTTGAAGTGGACTTATTCATATTCTCATCTGTAAATTAACTGAGTAATATTGGATCTTGAATGTCCCCCAAAGGCACATGTCTTAAAGTCTTGGCTGCCAGCCTGTGGCACTATTGAGAGGTTGGGGAACCTTTAGGTGGGGCCTAATGGGAGGAAGTTGGGTCATTAGGGGTGTGCCCTTGAAAAGGATATTAGAAAATAGGACAGGGGTCCTTCCCCGACCTCTCTCTTTTCTTCCTCTCTCTCTCTCTCTGCTTCACAACTGCCAAAAAGTGAGTGGCTCCTCCCCCATGTGCTCCCACCATGATCTACTGTGCCACCATCAGCTCAGAGCAACAGTGCCAACAAACAATGGACTGACACCTCTGAAACCATGAGCCAAGTAAATCTTTTCTCCTTTTAACTTGTTTATCTTAGGTATTTGTCACAGCGATGAAAAGCTGACTGGCACACTAGTCTACATTCATTTATTTATTCATCGCTTATTTAATGGCCTTTTACTTTGTGTCAGGAATTGTGCAAGACCTAGGAGTTTGAGTGGTAAGAGATAATCAGCCCTTGTCCTAAATGATTATAATGTGCTATGAAGAAAAAAAAATAACACTTTCTTCTTTCTCAGACCCTCATGTCCAGGTTCTTGTCACCATTTGTTCCCAGAATAGATCTGGTGTGGTCTTCTCTACATCACTGGTTTCTAGTTCAGAGTTTGGGCCAAGACCTCAGATGGCAAAGTACAAGTTCCTGAGTCCTATCTTCACGGTCTAGGGAAGTGACAATCTGGGTGTGAGCTCTGCCTCAGCTCCAGGGCCATGTCCAAACAGGGGAACAAGGTAAGGCATGAATAGAAGCGTAAGTGACAAATGACATCAATCTTCCCCTTCTTCCTGGATTGTTCTATCAGCATACAACCATGCTGCCTTCCCACCATCCTCAACATCCTCCCCTAACCCACTGTCCCTCATAACTATGGCCCACTTCTCTTTTCAGCAACATTCTTCAAAAAATATCTGTATGTCTATTTTTCCTAAAAACCCTTCTGCATTAGTCAGAGTTCTCCATAGAAACAACCAATACTAGACACACACACACACACACACACACATGGGTTATTAGGTGAATTGGCTCACACAATCAGAGGCCATCTGCAAGCTGGAGAGCTACAGCATCCGTAGCATGGTTCAGCCCCAAAGCTGGAAGCCTCTACTAGGAAGGCTGATGGTCTAGCCCCCATTCTGAAACCAAAAGCCCAGGGTCCCAGGAAAGCTGCTTGTGCAAGTGCCACAGTTCAAAGAACCAGGAGTCTGATATCCAAAGGCAGCAGGAGGAGAGTGTGCCCCGCCATAAGGGGAGGAGCTAGAAAGTGATTTTCCATTTGTGTGTTCCACCCAGGCCTCCAGGCAGCATGGTGCCCACGCTGAGGGCAGGTCTCCCCCTCAGTGCATTGGCCTACGCCACTCTTCTCTGGAAACACCCTCACTGATGGGTGCACTCAGAAACAACACTTCACCAGCCATCTAGGCATCCCTGGAACCAGTCCGATTGACACCCAAAATTAACCGTCACACCATCCAAAAGGACTCTGATGTCATCATTTCACAGAACTGCTCCAGGTCACCAGTGACCACCTTACTACTATGTCGTTTGGTTGAGTCTCTGTCCTCCTATTTGTGGGATCTAACAGAAACATTTGAGCCAGTTCGCTTCCCACTCCTCGGAGAAGGCTCTTCATTGACATCATGACACTGCCGTCTCCTGGTTTCACTGGCAGGTTTCTCCTAGGTTCCCTTGCTTCCTTCCTCTCCATCTCTAGTTTTCTAGAAACTAAATAACATTGAGCTATTTCCTATCCTTCCTTCTTTTATGCCTTGGAAAATTCATCTAGTCTCATTCGACTGTTCATCAAATTTCTATCCATCTCTGTCTCTGAATCCCAGATTTAGAGATCAGCTGCTTCTTTGACATTTGTCATTAAAAGACTAAGGCTCAGCGGTGTCATGCTTGCCTGGCATGCAAGAGGACCCAGGTTCAAATGCCAGCACCACATACACAAATGTGGGAGCAACAAAAACCAGATTAAAAAAAAACTAAATAATAGGGGCTGGAGCTGTGGCTCAGCAGTTACGGCACTTGCCTGGCATGCATGAGTACACAGATTCAAACCCCAGCACCACATACACAGCTAAGTGTCAGAGAGAGCAACAAAAGCCATGTGAAAAACTAAATAAAAATTGATTCTCTCTCTCTCTCTCTCTCTCTTTCTCTGTTCTTCTCTCTTTAAGAAAAGCACTAAATAAAAGTTGATTCTTTCTCTCTCACACTCTCTCTCTCTTAAAGAAAAAAAGACTAAGGAACATAGTCTGTCCAACTAGGCTTGTTTCTCATCACTTGACGTGTTACAAATAGTGCTTTACTTAATGTGTCTTGGTGAACATGCATGTGCATCCCTCATAACTGGGCAATTAGAGGTGGAATTTCTAGATTGCAGGACAGGCACACGCTCAGTTTTGGTCAATACTCATTGTTAAAGAGTTTTCCAAATGGGCTATGCAAAACATACTCCTCCATTAGCATATGAGAGCCCTCTCTTCCACATACTCACCAATATTTGACATTTTTTTTTCTTGTAATGGTCTGTGTGTGCCACCTATCTATGAGAAGCTTAAGACAAGTGACTTTGCGTTCCCAGGGTGCAGCAGATATTCAGGTATTCAATACAGTATTCTGGACTAAATAAATTTTATTCGTCTTTATTCTTGAAATACTGTCTTATGAAAAAGTAATTACGTAATTTTTAGTGCATGAATAAGTACTGGAAGGACTACTATGTGGAAAAGGAGTCGTAGAATAAGGTATAATGACTAGGAACTTCTAGGAGTTAGGGATCACTGGCATACATGTTCAGTGTTCAGGAAAAGATTGGAAAATGTTCAAAAGCTCCATAACCCCTGTGATACTGCTTATTCTGAACTATGAGGTCCTTGAGGCCAGTGACAGTATTCCATTCACTGTGGGGCTGGTGCAGTACCTGGCACACAATTAATTACCGCAAGAGGAAGGAAAGCAGGAAGGGAGGCAGAGAAGGGAGTTTCTTAATGGCATGTGTGAAGTGTTAACTATTGATATTGTTTTGTTTATGTGATAATGAACTTGGCTGGCAAAACTACAGTTCTAGATCACCCAGCTGGCAGAGAAAGGATACATATTCTTAAGTGAGCTGCAAAGCAGAGACAGAAAAGAAGGAAAGAAAGAAAAAGAGAAAGGAAGGAAGAAAAAAGGAATGAAAGGAGGGAGGGAGGAGAAAAGGAGGGAGAAGAAAGAGAGCAAGAGGAGTTTAATTTTGATAACTTCATAATTTTATAATCAGAAATGTTTCAAGAAGCTATTTTAACTATAGCATACACAGGTGTTTTATGTTTTATGGTTTCTCTCCCTCACCTTTTTTTTTTCCTTTTAATTATGTATGGGTGAAGGGACTAGGAAATGGGTCATCAGAAGCCTTGCAGTGTTCAGAGACGGACTCTTGCCCCTGGGTGGAGGCCAGGTTGTGAAGAGCCTTGTGGGTCTTGTTTACTCTGTGTAGGAGTTTGTGCTTGATCTTAAAAGCAGCTGTAAACCATTGAATGATGTTATGGAGGGAAAAAAAGCATAATAGATTTGTTTTTCTAAAGGTCATTCTGACTGCTGTGAGGAGGATTGATTGGGAAATAGGAAGCGGAGGATGGGAGACTGCTTACAGAAGACCTTTTAAATGTTGAAACTGATCAGCAGAGAGTTGATAAGAACTTGAACTAGGGCTAGGACCAGACAGAGGAAAACAGGAATGGATTCAACAGCTGTTTAGTAAGTTGACTCAATCCACTGAGTTTGCAAAGACAGGGAGATTGTCAAACACGATTAGAGATAGCTTTAAATGTAATAGTAATCATTAAATTTTCAGGCCTCTGCTTCTACTGGGTCTGTGAGCTTCTGCAATGGAAACTTTTGTCAACTATCAAACACCGTACACACATGAAGTGCGATCATTACCCAAAGAAATCATATCTCCAAAGTCTGTGCGCCAGGGCAAGTACCACAAGTTTGAAAATGAGCTCCTGTTTATTGGTGACCAACAGCAGGATGACACATCTATTCCCAGACAATGAGCTCTCAAGTTCTCATTCACTCTCAAGTACTCATTACAGTGGAAATTAGTAATACTCAAATGATTGATGTGGCTCTCTGCTGACCATGCCACTTGGCAAATACTTGCTGCAGCTATGTCAATCAGGAGTTTATACGCTGACTGATGACGGACACAAAGGATATTTTGGAGAATGGAATGAAGATAGAGACCTCACTGTGCAGAGCACACATCATGACTACATGGGTCATGAGCAAGATGTTTTTACCTAAATAACTTGATATTTACATGTGAAGAATGTTGCTTGATTGTGTGTATTATGTTTGTGGCCCTGTAAAAAGAAACACTTGGCTGTTCCTTACTACTAGATTATGGATTTTTTTTAAGAGAGAGAGAAAAAGAGGGAATCAATTTTTATTTATTTTTTCCATCGGGCCTTCATTTCTCCAACATTTATTTGTGTATGTGGTACTGGGGTTTGAACTTGGGTCCTTGCACATGCCAGGCAAATGCTTTAACCGCTGAACCACCACTTCAGCCACTATAGATTTTTTTTTTTAGGCAAAAGCCTTTATTTAAAGGATAAAACTCAATCCATAAGCAATTCTAATTTCTCAATCCACTCCTTAATTTGAGAAACTTGGGGAAAAACACAATATTCAAACCCCGTTAGTTGAGTATGTATGAAAATGAAATAGAAGGCTCCTGTTGCATTAATCCATTTCTGTCTCCATCACAGAATTCTCCTTACATATCTAAGCAAGAATTCTATACACATGACTATTGATCAACATCTTGAAGAAAGGCTACACACATATTCTTGAAGATCACTTAATTTTTACATATCCTTCCTGCACTAGGATTTAAAATATTCAGGCTTCTGTTTTGGCCAGTGGCTTGCTATGAAATAATCCCATAACTACTTTCATACCACTTTGCTCATTTTCTGCCCTTGGTAAAATATTCATTATTAACTATTATAAATTATAAAATCTTTTTTTTTCCAAGCAAAAGTGTGGACTTTCTTTTTTAACAGATTTAGCACTGATAAGACTGCTTGCCCTAGGCAGTACTGCTAGTAATTGAATCTGCATGCTGAAGTGGTAAACCAAAGGAATTTTTAGAGGAAGGAAATCTGATGTATAAAATGGAGCTGAGGCAGGTTGATGGAGAAGGGGAAGTTCAGTGTTTTAGAACTTCCTGATTCCCGTGTGTGAATCCTTGAATAGTTGAACATTATAGCATGTATCGAACATTCATTTTCTCTCCTTCTGTCCTCCAGTTTTTGTTTGGCACGTTAATACTTATTGTCATTACAATCCTTATGCATAGGTCAGTTTTCTTACGGAGCCAAATTAAGCACCAGTTCTTCACAGTCAAAAAGAATGTATTGAGAACCTGTTCTATTTCTAGGCACTTGAGATTATAAAAATTAATGACTCCTGCCTCTTGCCTTAATCCCTGGTCTTCTCTGAAATAAAGACAATACATAACTTTAAAAGAGTATAATGAATCTACAGTGGAGGGTTATATAGTGGTGCAGAGGAGGCTCAGCTAAGCTTGACACAATAAAGAGTGAAAGGAAAACAAGACTTTCTTGGAGGAAGAAATATCTCCAGTATCTTAATGGAGCCTTGATGAATTCTTGGATATGGTCTGGAAGTGGTGAAGATCAATACAACTTCTTTAAAAGCAATTGGGCAACATATCTCAACAGTCATAAAAAATGCTAAGACCTAGAATTTCTCCTCTTTGAATCTTTACTTTAAAAATAAAAGAAACACATAAAAATTATGCTTAAGAATGTGAATTGCAGGGCTAGAGCAGTGGCTCAGCAGTTGTAGCACTTGCCTGGCATGTGCAAGGAAGCAGGTTCAAACCCCAGCACCACATATACAGTGAAGTGTTGGAGCAACAAAGTCCACATGAAAAACTAAATGAAATTGATGTCTCTTTAAAAAAAATGAATGTGAATTGTGTAGTTACACATATATAATAGCAATATAGAAATCAGAAAGAGAGGGATATTTAAGGAAATTTTATTTATCAACTCAACACCATACATCATTTCTACTAAGAATATTTATTGAGTAATCTATGCCAGGCAGTGATCTAGGCTCTGTGTACAGAGAGTCAAATAGACCTGGTTCCTACTTGAAGGAGCTCATGGTTCCTTCAAGTAGGAACCAATAGTAAAATGGAAAATACAGACGATTAAATTAACTTTCAAAGAATAAAGAGAGATGGAGTCCCGGGTGGCAGAAACAAGTCATTAGACTGTAGATGATTCCCTTATAAAGAAAATTAGTAAGATAAATGGAGGTATGGTGCAGGACTTGAGTTCTGAAAGATACGAAGGGAGAAAGCATGGAAATATAAAAGTGTTCTTATTTTATAATACTCCATGAGAAATAAATGCAGCCTTATAACATTGGACATGAAGTTCAACCCAGATTAGGTAAAAAATCTAAATTATAAAAACAATCAATCAATATATATATATATATATAGAGAGAGAGAGAGAGAGAGAGAGAGAGAGTCTACAACTAAAGTGTTCATATTTGTGATTGTCTCATCAGTGACATTTTTTCATATTCCTCCTATTTGGCCTTTCCCAAATATTCTTTTATAAACATAGACGCTCTTATAATGAAAGAAAGATGCAAAGGGTTGTCAGCATGAAGATAAGAACACCACGTGTTCCCATTTTATACGGAGCTATTCATAACCACACTCTCATTAAAATAATAAAAAAAACAGGATCGACACACTCCCAAGACACAAAGACGCAGGATAACATTCCCAAGGACATTCCCCAACGTTCCAGCCCAATCCTGAGACAATAACAAGCAAAACCCAGGTACTTGCCATGTATAAGTCCTCTAGAAAATTCTTATTGACCAAAGTCATGATTCTCGCTTGGGTTCATCCCCCTGTAGAAGACCCACTCTGCTCAGCCCCGAGCCAAGCAATGAATCTCCCATTCACTGTCGCATTAGAGCCTTTATTTGCCAAACAGTCTGAAATTTATGAGACATTTTCAGAAAGTTCCCATTTCTATTTCCTCTACGGCCCTGTGGAATAGATACAGACTTTTTTCCCCTCATTTTACGGTTGAAGAATATAAGACTTAGATGCTAAGTTGCTTGCTTGAAGTTATAAAATTGGTAGGTGTTAGAAGCAACACTAGGACCCAGATTTCTTTCTGAACATAGTGTTTGTTCCTCTGCATCACAAATACCAAATGGTAGGCCACTCTCTTCAGCTAACAAAAGCAGACCAACATCTGTGAGAACAGAGAAGCTGTCTGTTTTTTCATGTCTGTGGCTCCAGAGCCAGGAGAGTTCTAGCACGTGACAGATGGCCCATCCATTTTTGCTGGAGCAATGAATGAAAGGAACAATGCTTTGACTTAATGTTTAATAGACGTATAGGTCCTGAACATATCATGTAAATAAATATTACCATTGTCCTTGAGGAACCTACTTAGGAAAGAACATAATCATTTTAACATAAAAGTCGGAAAATGGGGAAAGAAAGAAGGATTATTAGAATGAAAAGAAAACCTTGAAAACAAAGAGATTCCTAATTAAATTAGATAGAATAATTTATTATTAATTTCTCTTTTATTCCAAAAAAATCAGTTTTCCACATTAAACATCATTTTGCTTTGGAAAATAAAAGCACAGAAGAGAGAATGTCTTTGAGAATCATCAAAGCAGGTCGTACACACGCACATACCTGCTCTTCTGCCTGCATCTAAAAAGGGGACTCATTTAGCATTCACTGATGAGCAAAAGAGTTTTTCTGTTCTCCTCTAAGCCCATTAAGTTTGGGGGATTTTAACTTATTAAGGAAATACACACAACCATGCCCTCATGGCTTTAGCCATACAAGCCCTTTGAAAAAAAAATCTGTAATGACATGTTGGACACTCTGCATATAAATGTCACTACTTGGAATGAGAGACAGACTTTTGTTCATGGGAAGTTTCCCTGCTTGGCTTCAGTGCAGTTTTAGCCCTGATCTGATGAAAGAAAATGGTCCTTAGTAACTCCCTCTTAAGCATAATCTTGCTTACTCTTTTCCTGCCATTCATATGGTGTTAGTAAATAGTTTAGCAATACACAGAGGAAAAATTCTACCAATGGATAAGGAAAGAAGTTCAAATTGATATCTGTGTGGCCTAGAGCTTTTATATTATTTTCAAAACTCAGCAATGCAACAATAGTTCCCCCTATTACTTTTGACTAGCATCTCAGACTTGGCTTTCCACATGTATGGGAGGTGTCTTTAAATCCCTATTACTTTTTCTTTTTAACAGATGACCTTTGGAAATGATTTCCACTAGCTGGAGCTGACTTCACGCTCAAGGCTCAGTAGTGAAAGGTCACTCTACATCTAGATGTGGGTAGATCTACACTCCCTGAAGCAACCCACTGCTTTAGGGCTCGCTATTATATTTGACCCTATCTTCTTTCCAACTCAAGCACTTAGACAGCTTCCATCTGGGTTTTGCTTAAACTTCTTCATTTAACTTCACTGAAAATTAAATGGGTTTATAAGGAAGCAAGTAATTATTTTTCTTTAGCGATGCATATTATTTATCCTTAGAAATTTAAGACAGTAGAATAGTATTCTTGTTGAACTTCTCATGATTCTAGGACTTACCATGAAGATGTTCCTAGTACATAAAAGGGCATGGCAAGGCACATGGACTGTCCCAGTCTCTCATCACCTTCTTATTCCTCTCTCCAGATTCCTCACAGAAAAGCATAAAATAAATAAATATTAATGGCTCATGAAGGAGAGTCATGGGGTGGATATTTCCCTCTTGTAAACTCTAAGGACCATTGGATCATAATTGTTACTGTTAAAACCATCCTAGGAGCAGTGCATTCTCTGGTCCCCAGCCTCCTGCCCTCACGGCACCCTGGTGGCTTCCTGTATTCATGTGACTTTGCCACACCATGTAGATGAATCACAAGGGTTTTTTCCTTCTGTCTGGTGAGATCTAGTCCATGGCAGAGAAGGACTTCAGAAGTATTTGAGAGACTATATCCAAGTGGGCTCTAGGAATGCTGATTATCACCTATCCCCTTCTGGATCCAGGCCTCCATCTTGCCCACATGGGAAGCAGGGATACTTCCTGATGCTCTGCACTGGACCTTGGGAGACCTGAGTCCACAGTCAGGTTCATCCTTTGACCAGTCATGGGGCTTAAAGCTAAAGTCTTGTTCTCCAGGCTTCAAATTTTGTCTGGAAAGAAAGAGTTCATAGAATTAATTTCTGTAAATTCAATGAAACAATGTCCAGCCTTGATCACAATCTGATCTTCTGTCCAGATTCTTTAGGGAGGGAGTCAAAATCCTGTAACTCTTTCTGACCGATTTCAAAGAAGATGCCCAGATGACTCCACCTGCCTTAAGACAGCACCAGAGAATAAAATTATTTCTTATACTCGTGTAACATTTTTTGAAGTCTGAATTGTTCTCATTACCCCAATTAAAGTAGCTTGTTTAGTCCTCATGATTAGCATAGGATTGAAGTACACTACTGGAATACCTGTTTGCTTTGCTGCTAAGAGGCTGGCACTGACACAACCCAGGAGATTGTGGGCTGTGTCCTGGTGTACCTGGCCCTTACTGATTTGTCCTAATAACACTTCCTTACATCACCTGCACCTGAAATCGTGGCCAGGGGAACCTCATCTAACAAAACAATAGATTTAAACAACAAGGTAAAGTGAAGAGGGCACAGTAGGTATGTTGTCAAAAGACACATGTCTGCGGCTTGTTACTTAGTGCTTAGCAAGGGGCCCAGCGTTCAGAACCCTTCTCTCCTCCTTTGTAAAATGAAAATAATAAGGCCCATTCTGCCCACTGTGTAGTTTTTGAGAGGATCAAATGACGTGGTGGATTCTGCAAGTGTGAAAGCTGTCAAGAACCATGAAGATATATAGATAGAAACTAATTTCTAACCTAAAATTTAACCCAAAACTAAAATCGCCAATAGATTTTCAGAAGAACCAACTTAACAGCAATTTCAGGATTCAGAAAATACACTTCACATCTTAGTTTCCTCCTATAACTTGCTTCCCCACATTCTACAAAGTTCTCTCCCTTGAATGTTTGCTGTTCCTTTAAACAGTCCATCTGTATTCCAGATACTGACCAAAGAAAGTGCTGCATCTCTGTTACTTAGTCTCCCACCCAGTGAAAGAACTTTGTTCTGCCTTCCTTTGCCTGCTAGTGCATACGACCCAATTCTGCACTCTGCTTTTAACTTTATTAGTCCCCTTTTTCTTTCATATCAAACACATTGGGTCTTAAAACCTCAGAAAGGAAATAGACAACTCCTTGAGTTGGCAATAGATCGTAATTTCAGTCCTGTACTTCGGATTCGGTAATGTCATGAATTGATGGAACACAATAAAACAGAGTTAATGGAATGTATGGCCCAGATGGTGGCTTGATTAGAAACATCACAATGTGTCCAAAAGAACATGGCATGCAAGCAAAGTTTTTTCCATGAAGACACTGCAAGATTCATGATAACATTTTACTTTTAATAAGGATCTAATTAAACAGCTCAGCATGAGAGGTTAAAGACATGAAGTCAAAACAGTTTGGTACAATAAGTATTTTGTCAAGTACTTAGGCGCCAGGATAAAAGGGAGATCACACATAGTCCCTGGTGGAGGAAACAGATAACAAAAACAGATCATTTCACTAGAGTATGATAAGTTCCCAGCATGCTCAGAGCAACAGTGTCCAGCCCGGCATTTGAAACATGTTCCCATCTAAAGCAGCACCCATCAGGGGAGCCTTCTAGTCACTGTCCTGCCATCTTTGCCTCAGTGGTCCTACTTATCCTTTGGGACACCTGATTCATCATAGCAGTCCCCCCCATCTGAGGGGAATACATTCTAATAACTCCATGGAATGCCTGAAACCAAAGGTAGCACTAAACCCTACACATACAAAGAGTAGATAGACTAGGCAGAGAGAGGATTCTCATTTCCTGGACACATGCAGCTACTCAGAACGGTATGCAATTTAAAATTTTATTTCCAGAATTTTCCACTTAATATTTTCAGACCGTATTTGACCATGGACAATTGAAACCCTGGAAGGTGAAACCACAGATAACAGGAGAATGCAGTATGTGGTCTGTTCATGCCCCTGATTCTTCCAGGCACCGTTCTAGATGCTGGGAATTCCACATAGAACAAGAGTGAGCCAATCACAGCTGTCTGGTTGTGGTGCTTATACTATGGGCATAGAAACAGAAGATTACCAAGGAATTAACTGAGAAATAGGATTGCAGACTGTAATAACAGCGATGGAGGAAATGCAGAGAGCGATGGGACCAAGAATAAGCAGGAGACGCCTCCTTAAGCTAAGTGGTCAGGGGAGGCCTCTCAAAAATGAGACATTAGCTGAAACATGCAAAAACGAGAGAGTGTAAAGCAAATATCCAAGCAGCTGGAAAGAATTCCATGTCATCAAGTGGTCAAAAGGAGGAGACTGTCGCCAGAGCTAGCGAACAAGAAGCAGAGTGTCAAAGGGTGCAGTTGGAGGAAAGCAGAGGCCATCATGGGGGTCATGGGAAGAAACATGATTTCATTCTCAGAGCCATGCAGTGTTTGAAACTGAAGTCACAGTAGAATTCACACACACTTGAAAGGAAACCTGAAATCAGAGCCCTGGGCAAGGAAGCGTGCCTTCACCTTGCATGAGCTGCCACCAGCTCTTGCCTGGATACTGAGGTCCCTTGCCAGCACCTCCCTGCCTCCGCCTTCACTCTCTGAAAGTCCACTCTCAAGGCAGATCCTTTTCTAAGTTCAGTGAGAACATCACTCTTTGGCTTCACACCCTGCCCTGGCTCTCCATGTCATTCAGAATAAAAGCCACTATCCATGCAAGGCCTCCAAGCTCCCCCATGGTCTAGCCTTGGCCACCTGCCTCTGTCAGCAACCCAGCTTCTGCCCGTCCCTGTCTGCCACAGCCCTGCTACCTTCCTTGCTCAAGTCCCTCATACACACCCCACTTTAGACTTTTTACTGCTGCTCCCTCTGCCTAGAACTCTCTTTCCCAGGTCATCCCTGTGGCCAATCCACTTGCACTCTTCAAGACCTCATTCAGGGTCACCGTTTCTTCTTTATTTCTGCCCCCTGACACCTGAAACCCCCGACTCCCTTACTCTGCTCTGCTTTTCTCTTTTCCATATCATCTTGAAGCATGTTCTATAATTCTCTTGCCTATTTGTCTATTACTTATTTTGTGTGCCCTGTCTAGAATCTAGAATAAGCTCCAGGAGGTGGAGATCTTTGACTGTGGGCAATCCTGGGAGCTATTCAGCTCTCTCTCCTTCAGGATCTAGATAAGAGTGTGATTCCTGACCTCTTGAATTTGCAGAATGATGTGTCACTTCCTTTGACCAATAGCCAGGGAGCAGAAAGGATGTGGGCCACCATGGGCAGAATCTTTCACGGCCAACACACACCCTGCCACGTTCCCTGTGCTCCCTGCACGGCATCCCTCACCTTTCAAGATGGGCACTGCTCCATTGAACTCAGTCTCTGAGTGATTAATTTGAACATAATCCCTCTGGCAGCCATAAAAGGACATCTAGTGTGGTCAAGGAAAAAGCCTTTCATTTTAAGTAACTGAGGCTTGGTGATTGTCACCACTACATAAGTGGGCCCATTTTGACTAAATCTCACTTGTGCAATATTGCTTCATGGGTTTTCACAAAGGTGCCAGGTAGGAAGCATGTGCACAATGCGTACGAAGTGATCGCTCAGTGAATTTGTATCTTTATTCTTTTTTGAGTGGGGAGGGCACTGGGGATTAAATCCAGGGATGCTCAACTACTGAGCCACATCCCCATCCCTTTTCATTTTTTATTTTGAGACAGGGTCTCACTAAGTTGTTTAGGGGCTTGCTAAGTTGCTGAGGCTGGCTTTGAACTTGGCAATCCTCCTGCTTCAAACTCCTTAAACACTGGGATTACAGGCATGCACCACCATGCCCAATTATATCTTTATTCTTAAAGCTTCATATGGTGAGCTTTACATTTAAATAGGCAAAGTTTATCACCAAAATCTGCTTACAGGCTTCATTTCATTAGTTTTCCTATGACTGAACCAATTAACATTGACACCAATTACTGACAATGTGAGCTAAGTCTTTCTCAGGGACTCAGAGGATTAAGCCACTTTCTTAAAGTAGTTTTCAATCTAGTTGCAGAAACAAACTATATATACAAAATCATATGCATGTGTGTTTGTGGGTGACACATCCTGAAACACTCCTGACAGTTCAGAGGTGGAGCAAGTGTCCAGGGCAAGGCTCGTTAGAGAAGAGGATGGAGCCGCTGAGCTGGGCCCCAAGGACTTAGACAAGCAGAAACAGAGACAGCAGGAGCAGTCTTCAATCGCACACAGCAGGAATGGATTTTGCAACAGGAGGTCAGACTACACAGCTTCTCCAATTGAAATGCTGAGCATCCACGAGCTGGCTCCCTGACTTCAGACAAACCAGCATGTCTGTGCCCCCAGTCCTCATTTGTATAATGGCGATCTTATTAGCACTTCCTTAGAGGGCTGTCGTGAGGACTGAATGAATCAACACCTAGAGTGTTTAAAGCAGAATGCAAAGGGTCATACGTGTCCATTTGTAAAGAAGGGTTGAGAATTGGGCTGAGTTCAGATTTTGAAAGATCTTCAATCTGAGATGAAACAGTTCCTGGATTCATTCTATGGGCAAAAGGCATTTTCCACTAGCAGCTTAAAGGTTGTGATCAGAAGTATTTTTAAGAAGGCTGGTGAGGGGTATGGTTTGGAGGGACTTCTCACTGTAGACAATTTTAAGCACACACCCCAATAATGACCGAGGAACAGACACGCTGGGAACATCCTAAATGAGGTGCTCCAGATGTACCTACTGGAAGGAAAGGAAAGAAGCAAAGTGACCAGAAAGTTTCAGGGTTGAGGCAACTAGGCAGCATCATGGGAATACCACCCAGAATGACAAAGATCAGAGGGGAGCAGATTCTAAGGGAAAGACAACAAATTCTATTTTAGACACTGCAGTATCAAGGTCAAGCTATTTAGAAGGAAATTAGATATGATAAACTGAAGCCTAACTAACTTAAGGCTAGGCCCAAATGTCACTCAGAAAATCTTCCCCAAATAGCTTATCTAAAATACCTCCTTCCCCCCATTTCATGACCATAATTTATTTTCTTCACTCCACTTCATGGCCCAACATTACATTATCCGTATGTTAATTTGCTGTTGTCCCCTCCACACTGCCCCATGTACGATCAATACGAACAGGGACCTTTCCTTTCTTACTTATTGTTGAAACCTCAGAGACCAAGATAATGCTGGCCCTGTGGTGTTTCGAGAGCAATTTTGTGGGATAAACACATTTTTTTTCCTGGGAACATAACTGCCAAATATATACTAACAACCAAAGGTCACTTTCAGCCCCTTTATTAGTAAGGAATTACAGAAAAAAAAAGAGGAATAAAGCAGGAGGGCTAGATCGTAAAACAAAGTTAAAATAGAAGCCTTCATAAACTCACATAAGAATAAACAGGAGTGAATGGAGCAGAGCTGAGACTGGACTTGAACCCATGCAGAGATTTTGTGCAAGTAACGGATGCAGGTGGAAGAGGAAAGACATGTTCTTCAGCACAGTTGCCAAAACTGTCCAGCCATCTGGAAAAAATATACATATCAGGGTCCTTTCCTCAAGCATTGTACCAAAACAAAAGCCAAGTTTATTAAATTCTTAAACATAGGATGAGAAATCACCAGAAAAATAATAAATTTCTTTCTGGATCCCTCACTAGGGCTACTGGTTGGGCACAAGACTCTCTGAACCCTTGATACATATGTGTGTGTGCACATGTATGTAGATGCATACACACATACATATAAGATCACACAAGGTCATGTACAAATATCTTGTGTCACGTACATACAAGATCTGTTATATGATTGTATATGTGTGTGTGTGTGTGTGTGTGTGTGTGTATGATCTTGTTGCCATTAACTCAACAGGTGCTTTATTTCATTTTACATTTGTTTATTTATTTATTACCAGGGATTGAACTACCCAGGGGTGCTTAATCACTGAGCCACATCCCCAGCCCTTTTAATTTTTTTATTTTGAGACAGGGTCTCAGTAAATGGCTTAGGGCCTCGCTAAGTTGCTTAGGGCCTTGTTAAGTTGCTGAAGCTGGCTTTGAACTTGCAATCCTCCTGCCTCAATCTCCTGAGCTGTTGGGAGTACAGGCATTCACCACCATGCACAGCTGCAGATGTTTTTTATTGTTTAAAGAGGTAAAAAGGAAAGTGAATATGCATTAACTTCTTCTTGGCACACTCTATTCCTTTAGTCTTCAAGCAACACCATGAAATAAGTTGTATTATCATCCACATCTCTCTGATTTGCACTCTGTGGCTTGGGGATGTTAAATAACTTATGTAAGACTGCACAGCTAATGAGTGGCAGATACAGACCTTGAACTCATATCAGCAATGCCAAAGCCTATGCTTTGCCACAGCCCGGGTCAAACTAAGGGGCAAGCCAGATGGCCTGCTGCCTGGGGACGCCGATCTATAAAAAGCACAGAATGTTGCTAGAGTAAACCAATAGTGTGTTGTCAGTTCACTCAGGTTTCCACACACAAATCTTCACATAGTTATGAAATTATTCAACTGCTACACAACCAGCCTCCTTCTGTAAATGGAAATAACACTCCCACCAGCACCAGTACCGTTTCCCCTGGTGAGGAGTTTTGAGAAAGTCACTGCAAGTTGCCCAGTACAGCTCCAGGTCATGGATGGCCCCCACCTAGATGACACTCACCTGAGGTCCACGGTTCAGTCACCAGCAGCTAAAATTCTAAACCCAAATGATACCAAGCCCAGTGCGGTCATTGGGAGTAAATGACTTCTCATATTAAGTTGCAAATTGTCTTAATGGCTTCCTAAGGGGTTGTTTGAGTTGAATAAATGCAAATAATGAGGGCAAGTTGTGAGATCACTGTTCTTATTTAAATGTTAAAAAAGAGGGAATTTGTTTTGTTTTGTTGGTACAAGGGAGTAAACTCCGAGGTGCTTAGCTACTAAGCCACATCCAGTCTTTTTTACTTTTTTTTAAGAGAGAGAGAAAAACAATTTTATTGTTTTATTTAATTTTTCATGTGGCTTTCGTTACTCTGAGACTTCACTGTGTACGTGGTGCTGGGGTTTAAACTCTCGTACTCGTGCATGCCGAGCAAGCACAGTAACCGCTGAGCCACCACTCCAGCCCACTTTTTACTGTTTAAGACAGAGTCTCACTAAGATGTTTGGGGTCACACTAAGTTGCTGAGTCTGGTCTTGAACTTGCAATCCTCCTGTCTCAGCCTCCTGCATCGCTGGAATTACAGGCACGGGTCACTGTGCCCAGCCCTTTATATTATTGTGTCTTCTGAGGTTCCTGCCAGCTTGACCTGGCCTTGCTCTGGACTATAAGGCAAAGACACCTCTCAGCTTCCCTGCTGTCCCATTGCATCTCCCCATATTGATTCTTCCTGCCTCCTTCTTATGCTCTATTGTGAAATATAAGTTGGTTGACCATTTCCTTCAGCTCTGTTCTAAAAGGGCCCAGCTCAAAGCTCCTCTTTCCCCAGTACAGTTGTCCATCCTTTTCCTCATCACAGCACATATAAAACGTGGAGGTATTTGTGTGGTACATACTACAAATGAAAAGGGCTGCTAGAGCAGGCAGATGACCAGCTTGGAGACATGGGCCACCCCCAACCCCAACAGGACGGCCCAGAGATGGGGGTCACGGTCTTGGTGCACCTGCTTCCTACTCAGCCTTCTCTCTGAGAAGCTCTGCTTTGAGAACAGTAGAGTTTCCTTTACTGTAATCTGGGTCCAGCTTCAATTTTCTCACTCAGGGCAAATGCATCAAGAAAAATAAAACAGCACATTATATGTATGGTGCACTAAACAGGAAAAATTAAGTTGAAGTCCAAAATAATCATATTTGCCCCTGGATGGAAAAAAATATGTACCTTCTCCCTTCTCCCTACCTCTGCCTGCATGAGTCCATAATTGTCCTCTGCTGAAGGACCAGACACGCAACTCTCCCAGCCCATCGTCTGGAACGGGTGCAACGGACCAAGGCGGAGGCAACTTGTCCTTATCTGGGCACCCGTCCAGCTGCCAGATGGGTGGTTGAGAAAGAATGTGCATTTTATGTAACCAATACCTTGTTAAGGTTGTTAACTGAAACTTACAAGAAAAGAGCTGCCTCTGAATACATCCATAAATTATGGCATGAGTTCCTTAGTGGCCAAGTTAAGTGTAAGCAACAGAATGAAGTAAATGGCATGAATTTAGATTTAGTCTCTGATTTTGATAAAGCTTAATAACTTCAGTGAATGTCTAAATTATGTTAGCTACATCAGTGTCTCAGTCCTGCTTCTGTTGCTTAGGTTAAATGAAGTTTATGGTTTCCTCTCTAAATTTATATAGAATATTCTTCTTTAAAAAAAAATCATGGAGTTTGCTGCTCTGAGTACAAAAATTGAGATTGCACAATCTCTTTTCTTGGGAGGGGTGTGGTAAGTGGAAGAGACACTGCTCATAATGAGAGTGTCTCTGTTTACTGAGCACTTACTATGTGCCGGGCATGGTTAACTACGATACATGCATTATCTCCTTGTGTCCTCATGAGAATCTCATGAGTTCTCAGCATTCTCATTTTGGAGGAAGAAATCAAGGTTTGGAGATGCTGCATAAATGATCTGAAGTCACATGGCTAATAAAGTGAGTTAGTCCTGGAACCCAAGTTTGTGCTCTTAATTACTGTATTGCACTAATATGGGATGTCCTTTAAATTGAAATAGATGCTTATATTTGAAAAAAATCACATAAAGAGTTGCTTCATTTTTAAAAAATACAAAGTTGAATTTGTATTGCCCAACACCATCAGAATCTGTGAAGTTTTTCCATTTGAACAGATGGGGGAGCTTGTAGGCAGTTAATCTTTTCATTCTCTGTATTCTTAAATATAGATCCAACGGCTCAGTAATAAGCATAATACTAGCTTTTGTGACTGGTCCTGGTAATGACTTACCAGGATAGAGTTCTGGACGTTTGGAGATACTGACGAGCTTAACTACAAGTGCATCTGGAAGAGCAGATGCAGAGATCCGGAGGTAACCTGGGCTCTGTGGCATCTCAGGAAGTGATGGAAGAGTGGGTCTTTCCAGCAGTGTTTTGGCCAAGTTAAATTTTATCCAATACTTAATGGGAGCCCAGTGCAGTGGTGCACACTGATAGCCCCAGTGACTCAAGAGGCTGAGACAAGAGAATCAGAAGTTTGAGGCCAAACTCAGCAACTTGAAACCTTGTCTCAAAACTTTCAAAAGGGACTTGAAATGTAGCTTAATGATAGATTGCCCCCAGGTTCAATCCCCAGTACCAAAAGAAAAACGAAAAACAAAAAACAGAAATTGGTGAAGGCCTCTTGAGACAGCGTGAAGAATGTGTTTGGAGCGAGAATGGCTTGGGTTTGATTCTGAGCCTGTGACTGACGAGGCTTTGTCTCATTCACTCTTTACCCCCAGGACAGTGTCTGTTGTATGCCATGCCCTTGGAATTGACTGAATGAATGAATGGGCAAATTAATAACTGACTGAAGCCTCAATGTTCTCATCTAAGTCGTGGGTATTTCTCAAAAAAAAATTTTAGAGTTTCAAATAAATAGCTGAATAACTATATAACTATCTCCCATCTCACAAATGGTTTCTGGAAGTCTTCAGAGTTTTCTCCACTTTAACACTGGTACCTGTAGAAATATTTCCTGAAATGGCCTTGGATCTCAACAGCCAGGTTCAGTGCCAGCCACCCTATGCCATGTTGCTTCCTTGAGCTCCATCAGTGCCCAGCTGGGCTGCAATGCCCAGGGTCAAAGCCACCATCTTCTCAGTGAAAGTCCCAGAAGAAACAGAGGCCACGCTCAGGTTAAGGTAAAGCAAGGAGGGATTATTTACAAAGGGATTATTTCTAAAATGTGGGGTAGGAGTGGAAGGAACCGGCCACGGGAGGTAACCCCAGATTAGTAACAGGAGACTAGTCCTCACCCCAGGCTGAAGGAGGCAGAGGATTTAGCAGGTCCAGGAACTGGAGGTGGAGCGCTGTGTAGGAGCATGAACTTTCTCCTGACACCTGCAGGCCACTCCACCCTCCTCCCCTGTGTTCTTCCTGATCTGCCTCACTCCCATGGCAGCTATCACCCTGGCGATGTCCAGTTTTCTCCCTGCTGGGCTAAGGGGAGGGACTGATGAAATCCTTTCAGCGTTGTGCTCCAGGCATCCAGCCCAAGACCAACCCAGAGTAGACTCCCAAACAGCGCATCTTGAATGGTTGACCAAATGGAGAGAAGAAAGGATGTATTCCAGACCTCAGTCGTGCCTTCTGACCCAACACAGAAACGTTAGGTCATTTTCCTAATAAAAAGTTTATGTTTAAAAAAAAACAGATGGGCCTAAATTAGAAGGTCCTATCAGACCCTACAAGGAGCAAATTCTTAAAGTGTATCTCCTCTTACTTCTTTACTGATATTTAAGTATATGTACTTCTTAAAGAGTATTAGTTTTACACATTGTTCTGAGAATACGCTGTCGCTATTGTTCTGTAGCATTATGCACAGACTCAACTTACTTTTGTTTTGTTCTGTGGTTTTTGTTTGTTTGGGGAGTTGTTTGTTTTTTTGGGGGGGAGGTTTTTTGGGTTTTGGGGGTTTTATGGTACCAGGGATTGAACCCGGGGGCCCCCAACCACTGTCCTACATTCCCAGGCCTTTTTTATATTTTATTTTGAGACAGGGTCTTGCTACATTGCCTAGGGCCTCGCTAAGTTGATGAGGCTGGCTTTGAACTTGCAATCCTCCTGTCTCAGCCTCCCAAGTCCCTGGGATTATAGGTGTGCACCACCGTACTGGGTCTCAATTAGTTATTTTTAATAACTTCCATGATTGCACCTTTCTGAGCATTTCATGAAAGACTGAAACCAGAAAAGACACAATAGAGGCTTGGAAGTAAGGATCGGAGCTCCCCACTTCCCACTGTGTGGTCTTAGGCAAACAAACGCCCTTAAGCCTCTGACTTCGTCATCTGGAGTAGCCTCATCTCACAACCTCAGAGAACTAAGTGAGTGATCCATTCCACGTACCTAACATAAGACTGATGTATTGAAAGTGCTCCGTTAAGTGCTAGTCATTGTTATCATTATCCTTCAATGACCTGGTCATTACACATAAGCAAAGGTGAACGGGAAACTAAGAAAAATATTCATAAAATATATGATAGGCAAAAATTACTAAGAGAAAGACAAATATTCTATTAGAAAAGGAAGGCAGGGAAATGAATAAAAGAAGAAATACCAAGGCCCTATAAAAATGCAATATTGTTAAACCTCTATAATAAAAAAGTAAGCCAAAACAATAGGATTGCATAAATGGAATGCTTCCTTTTTAAAAATGAGAGTTTTTTTTTAATTCAGAGCTGACAGAAATGTTGGGAAATAGATATTTAGTAATGCACTTAGTACTACTTATATGCATTTGATAAAACTCTCTAATCCATCAGTCCTGCTTCCAGAAATCTATGCTAAGGAAGAGTTGTGGATGTGCTCAAATTTGTATTCTTATACACACTCCCTACACACGTATGAATGTCCCCTCCCCAAAAAGTAAACTAAATAACTTAGGTATAAAAGAAGACTCAAGAAGCTGCAGTATATTTTTTTAAAATACCACGTAGCCGTTCAAAACAATATAGAGTGAGAATATTTAATGCAGGGATTATTTAAGTGAGCCAAAAAATTATAACTGTTATGTGTTAGAGGATACCTACCTCTTTTGAAAAGTAAAAATAAAATATCTGGAAACGTATGCCACAAATGCAAATAGGCTGTCCTAGTCCACTTTGCATCGCTGTAACAAAATACACGAGGCAGGGTACTTTGTAAGGACGTTGGCTGGAGGGTCCAAAGAGCACAGCATCAGCATCTGGGCACCACAGCAGGGAAACAGAAAGGGAATCAGTCACACGAAGAAGAGGTCAAGCACATGGGGGCGCCTCCCATTATTACAACCTGCTGTCACCAGAGGTGACCCACTCCACGACTCCAGCATTAAGCCCCTCCAAGGAGGGCACCCACTGAACTACACACTGTCCAGTAGGCCCCTCCTCTTAAGGACCCACCACAACCTCAACCTGCTACAAGAACTATGGACCATGCTATAAGAACATTTGTGGGGCAAACTCAAACTGTATCCCAGTCACAGCTCAGGCCTCACCTGCTGATGTTAAGATCCCAAGCAGTTATTCCCTTCTTTCATTTGAATTTTCTAAACTCTTCACAACAAACTAGCACTAATTTAGTAAGAACTAAGATAATAAAGGGGTTTTTTTTATTTTAACACAGCCATTCTAAGGGTATATTTATGTGGTTGGTATTTTATTTGAGAATCAATCTTCTTTATTACATTTGTGACACAACTCATGGTAGAAAATCAGAATGTGCAGAGAAACAAAAAGAAAAAAAAATCACCAATGAATCTACCCCACAGAGATTCCTAATGTTGTCCATGAAAGCTATACTTTTCAATACAAATAGGTTCATGGTAAACATACTGTTTTCACTGATTTTTGCATTAAATGTATCCCTACTGTCATTTTCCAGCTGGCTGCAGGAGAGCCACATGGGACAATTTTGAATGACTTCAATAGCCAGTCCTTTAATGGGGGCCTCTCAGGTTGGTCTCAGGTTTGCTCCCAGCCAGGCCAGAGCACATATGCAGATTGACTTTCTCTGCACCCTGGAGACTTCCCTCAAATAAATCCTAGAATGGGAATTCATGCTTCACTTTTGACTCATTCCAAGACCTCTCAGTTAGAAAAAAAAAAAGAAACTGAGCAGGGCAATCAAAATTTGAGTAGAGCAATTAAAAACAAATGGCAGTAAATCCAAATTAGACCCCTCGCTGACAGAAATGCCTTCAAACTTCTGGTGGAACGTGGATAAAGCTATGTTCGTGTAGCTCTAAAGATCTATGGTTCTGGGGACATTTGGTACAAACATGAGCTCCACGTAGGCCACCAGCTTCATGGCAGCGTGATCCTCACCCGGAACTGCTCCATTTCCAACGTCTGACATCCCAGTGTCTGGCTGCAGCTTGCCTCTCTCTGATCTTTGACCTCCTAGGCAGCTCCTGATTCCTGGGGTTTCTCTGTCTCCAGCCACCTTCCTTCTCAGTGAGGCCTGGGCCTTCCCTGCCAATCATCAGCTTTCCCCTTCAGGACCACTGAACCCCTAGCACTGTGCTGTTTTCACATTGCCTGCCTAGAAACCTGGAAAAATCACACCACCATGAAGTCACCAACATGAGGAGGGCCTTCACTCCACCGCGATCTGAACAGTCCCGTTCCCCTTCTTAATCCATCCTTCACGACCCTCTGAAAAGCCTGCCTCTTTCTCCATATGCAACTAATAAAAAAAAAAAAAACCAAAAGCCTCCCTCTTTACATTCTCAGCATTGGCCCTGCTGTGGATTTTTGGAGGAAATCCCAGCCTCCAGTATGCTGTCTCTGAACTTGCACTCAGTGCACATCCTCACCCTCTTGACCTCCAGAATCAGAGGACGACGTGACTCTTCTCCCACTCCGAGCCAAGCCACGCCTGGGACGCACTGCCCACACACCCACCACCTCCTGTTTCTAAGATGTTTCCATCACTGTCTCTCCAGTCCGTTCTCACTGCACTTCTCAGCTGGTTCCTTGTCCTCAGCCCAGAGGTGTTTCTAAGTTTTTTGGTTCCATCAGTGTTCCTACATTAACACAATCCCTCGTCTCTCATTTTTATTCAATTGTCTCCTGTGTGAAGACTGGTCCTTAGTGTCTCCATTTATCTTACCTCCAAAATCACAGACATTGGCTTCAGTTATAATTAAACTCCTCACTGGTTTAAAAAAGACCTTTCCCCTTCAAAAATCTTACTTCTTCCACACTGAGCACTGATGGCGTTGAGGTTTTATTCCCCCTCAACTTCACTTTATGAATATTTTCAAACCTACAGGAAAGCTGAGAGAATAGCGCCATGAGCACCCATAGGGCCACCACAAGCGTCACCCGTTGCTGACCTGTTGCATGCACTGCCCCCACCTGGAGTACGCTCATGTGTACATTTTAGTAAGTCGTAGACCCGCTCACACCTCACTCTGAAATACTTCAGCACATATCTCTGGAGAAAGAGGCCATTCTCCCATATAGCAACAGTGCCATCTTCACACCTCAGCAGGAACCATCTCTCTCTAATGACCTCTGATATCGAATCGGTATTCAAATGTCTCTAGTGACCCAAGAAGGTCTTTTGCAACCGTCTTGTCCCTGAACAGAAACTCATCAGCGTTCAAACAGTGAATTGGAGTTTGTTGCTTTGTTCTCTTGTAATCTAGAAGAGTCTCTGTTCTTCCTTCCCCCACCCC
>PVKS010022967.1:0-32992 GCA_004027875.1 Aplodontia rufa
GGTTGTTTGTCACTACACCTTTGCTGGGTTTAATACATGAGAGTTGCTGTTTTTCTTAAATTCGGTGGGAGAATTTGTTTTGGCTCCTTGGAGGGGAAATTCCCCTCCCCCACTGAGCCGCTGAGCATCCAGAACTGCTATAGTCTATTCCTTTTATTAATTCTCTTTCTATTGTAGGAATTGATGTTACTGGTTTCACCTGGTTGCCAACTCTCTTGAGTTGCTTTTCTTCCCCACAGCCTTCTTATCTCAATATGCTGCAACAGAACTGTTGTTTTAATTCACTCTTGGGGAGCTGCTACAATATTGTGCATTATTCTAATCTAATATTTTTCCCTTGTTTTATTTATTTTGAGATCATATTATTCAAAGCATATAGATTTATTTTATTTTATTTTTTAAAGAGAGAGGGACAATGAGAGAAAGAGAAAAGAGAGAATCAATTTTACTTAATTTTTCATGTGAATTTTGTTGCTCCAACACTGTTGTGTACGTGGTGCTGGGATTTGAACGCACGTCCTCGCTCACGCCAGGCAAGTGAGCCACCATCCACTGAGCCACCATTTCAGCACCTGTTATTTTCTTTCAGTGGCATAGTTTCTGTAAAATGGTAAATGTTTGTAAATGAAGAGATGGCAGCAAAATGTTATCCAAATTACACTACCTCAACCAAAATAACTGTCTGAAAACTAGATCTACAATATTCTGTTTCTCTTCCTAAGAGTGCTCAGGTGAAAGAAAGACAGACCTGTTCATTAACACATATTTGTTAAAGCTGATAACACCAAGGATGGAAATACTACATATTTTCAGAGAAAAAGTAAAAACAGTCTACAAATAAATAAAAAAAAGAGGAATCAAAAAACAGTATTGGCATCGATCTTTTTTTTTTTTTTTTTTTTTTTTTTAAGAAAGAGAGGACAGTGAAAGAGAGAAAGAGAGAAGCAATAAGAGAAAAGCAATTTTTATTTAGTTTTTCATGTGACTTTCAATCCTCGGACACATCATTGTGTATGTGGTGCTGGGGTTTGAACTCATATACTCGTGCATGCCAGGCAAGCTCTGTAACTGCTGAGCCACCTCTCCAGTTCCAGTATCAGTCTTCTTGACTGCAGTTATTATCTAGTAAAACAGTATTTTAGTGACTGAAAAGTTTTGAAGGATAGTACTTTTCAACCCATAAGCCCATGGCTAGTTAATTATCATTAAAGGATGGAGGTAGAATAAGAACAGTTTTAGACATAGGATACTTAAAATTTCTTAAGTTATGCTTTAGAACGTAATTAAATGAAAGAAAGACGAGAATATGGGAAAAAATAGAGCCCAAGAAAACAGTGAAATGATATCCAAATAGGGACATTTTTGTAGCAGCCCTGGAAAACAGACTAGATTAAAGCCTCCAACGAGATTTCTAAGAAATAACAGTTTTATAATTCTAAGAAGTTTTATAATCCCAGAGCATTCAGTTAATAGATGTAACTCTGCTCTGGCTTTCTATCTCACATGGTTAGCATTTGTAGGTTTTGTTTTCAAACAATATGATATTGGTAATTTATGTGTTTTTAAAGATATGTTTCCTTTTCATCCATATTAACTTAGTAGTTGTGAAGTTGTAATATAGTAGTTGTCTCCCCCATCCCAATTCCCTCCCCTTATCTATAGTCTAACTTTCCTCTTTTCTGTCATCTGTGTCCAACTGAAACTAGAAAATATTGATTGGAAAATGTTAGAAATAAACAATTTATAAGTTTTAAATGCAATTATTATGGTATACTGTTATAATTGTTCTATTTTATTATTCTCGTTAATCTCTTTCTTTGCAAATTTGTGTATGTGTGCTGAGAATTGAATCTGGCTAATTTTTAAAATTCATCATAGGTATGTGTGTGTAGGAAAAGACATAGTATAGATAGGGTTCGGTAATATCTGTGCTTTCAGTCATCTACTGGCAGTCTTTTAACGTATACCACTCGGATAAGGGGGAACTACCAGTATTCCCTTTTTTATCATCTTAATGTCTATAGGGTTTTTTTGGCATCCCTCTTTTATGACATGGTAATTTATGTCTTTGTGTCCTAATCTAGCAAGAAGTTTAATTCTCATTGATCTTTTAAAAAATCCAGCTTAGGGTTTGATTTTTTTTTTTTTTTTAAGAGAGAAGAACAGTGAGAGAGAGACAGAGACAGAGAGAATCAATTTTTATTGAGTTTTTCACATGGCTTTTGTTGCTCCGATGCTTAGTTGTGTATGTGGGTGCTGGATGTGGGTGCTGGATGTGGGTGCTGGGGTTTGAACCTGTGTACTTGCGCATGCCAGGCAAGTGCCTTAACCCCTGAGTCACCACTCCAGCCCTAGGGTTTGATTTTTATGTGTTAATTTTATAATTCTAATTTCACTGATTTTTGTTTTTTATCCTTTCCTTCCTTCTGCTTAATTTTTTAAAGGTGAGAGATTAAGTTTTGATGAGAGACCTTCTCTATTTTTTTTTTTTAGTATATACATTAATACTATAAATTTCTCTTGAAGAACTGTTTTAATTTCATCCCACAGATTTTGGCCTATTGTTTTTCCATTTTTATGTAGTTCAAAATGTTTTAAGATTTTCATTTTAACTTTGTTTTTGAAACAAGGGATAGTTAGAATTATTTGGAGACGTTTCATTTTACAATTGTGTTAAGATCTGTTTAATAAACCAGAATAGAGTCTATTTTGGTAAATGAGCTATGTGTACTTGAAAAGATTCTATATTTTGCTATTGTCAGGTGGAAATTTTTATAAAAAAAAGTCAGCAAGATAATAGTTAAAGTCATAAGAACAGATTTTTTTGAGGAACTATTGCAATAGAAAAAAAATTCCCTAAATACAGGACTAGACTTCATTCCAAAGAAAACAAGCACAAGTGAGGATTTATGACTAAGCAGTAAGGTAGACATCAGTGAATGGAAGTAACATCAAGGGAAGTTGGGATTATGGCTAAACAAATTAGGCAAGATTCTTACTGAAGGCAGTTGTGTGATCATATAAACAGGATGAGAGATCATCTCTAAACTGATTTAGGATTCTTGTTAAAACTAGACAATGTAGAGACCAACACAGAACCCCAGGGCTAAGGCGTGGTTGAGTGGAGAATTCAGAGTAGCCTAATTAAATTTTGGTCTTTAACATTGATAGTATTCAGTTTTCTACTACTGTTTTTCTGAGTATTTATTCTCCTGCTTATTGAGCAAGGAGTGGTGAAGTCTCCACTTATGGTTATGGATGTACCTACTTCTCTTTTCATCAGTTTTTACTTCAGGTATTTGACACTCCATTGTTACTTATTTGTGATTGCCATAATTTGGTTAGTGAATTAAACCTTTTAATGTACTTTTTTAGTTTTGATGATATTTTTTGTCTAATGCTAATATAATTGTTCCTGGTTTGTTTTGATTATTATTGGCATGCTCTTGTTCACTGTGTTTTATTATCCTAAACAACATAAAGTTAGGAAAGGGTAATGTATGGGATATTTTCATTTTGTAATTTCTATTATTTACTTTTTCATTTTTCTTCTTTGTTTTTCCTTTTTATTTTCTTTTAGCATAGGGGATTGAACTCAGGGGTACTCTACACTTGAGCTATTTCCCCTGCCCTTTTTATTATTTTTTTAAATTTTGAGACAGTCTTAGTTGGCCAGGGTGGCCTTGAACTTGTGATCCTCCTATCTCAGCTTCCAGAGTGGCTGATATTTATTTTAAATAATATTTGATTTTAGGAAATATTATCAAGTGTGACTTAACATACTATAATTTAATATTAAGGTAAAAGGTACAATAATATATGTATTCATCACAATTAGAAAATACTTGCTTTATTACTTTTTTGGATAGAATTCGAATGATTATTTGTTACAGATATTATTTTCATTTTAGTGCTATTTTGTATTGTCTCAACCATATGCTTATAGCCTAAACAAATTTAAACATTTGAATTTATTCTTTTAATGAAGTGTGACAGACCTCTTCTTTAAGCTGCATGTCTTGAAACTAATTAGTACTTTAATACTTTTATTATCTTTTAAGTTTAATGTAATTGAAACTACTTCCTTAATTTATGTCAAAAAGCTCATTACCAGCATGGGAGCTACAGATATTGTGTGTTATAGCTTATGATATCCCAAAGTAGAGCATTTTATTCAGTGGCATGAGCTGGCACAGTGGGCAAAATAATTCTAATTCCTTTGCATTTGGGTAAGTGAATTGCAGCTTAGAAAATTCTTGGACAAAAATGTGCTGCCAAGAGTTTCTTTGTGATTCTGTACCGGTAAGACACTCTGGGTTTAGGATTTTAACATCTTAATACCTATCATCTTTATTTCATGTAGGTTACTAATTTTTTTTTTTTAAGAGAGAGGGACAGAGAGAGAGAGAGAGAAAGCAAGAAAGAATCAATTTTATTTAGTTTTTCACATGGCTTTCGTTGCTCCAAGACTTGGCCGTGTACGTAGTGCTGGGGTTTGAACTTGCGTACTCATGCATACAAGGCAAGGACTGTAACCACTGAACTACCAGTCCAGCTCATTTAATTTTGATCCTATTCTATTAAAATCTACATACACATTTTTAAATGCCAACTTTATTTCTTTAATCATTTAGAATTACAATCTCATTTAAAAATATTTTGTCTTGTCAATTACTAATTGGTTGGTTCTGGAAGCTCATGGTCTACGTATAAATTAGAAAAATTATTTTCTTCACTGAAATTTTTTTGGAAAAGTTTGTTTTCTAAAATATGTTCTTAATTTTACGAAGTACTTTATGAAAACCATATCTGTGTTACGTACCTATGAGTGGATAAAAATTTAGACTATTCTTCAACATACCACATTAGTATTAGTGGAATTTTCAAAAGCTGCCACAAAAATGTTCCTCCTAGTCCTTATAACATAAAACTATGATAATTTATTCCAGTGGAGTATTAATCATTAAAGTGGTGGTTTGAAGAAAAATGCTTATGATATAATATTCTGGTAAAAAATAGTTAATTGTGGAAATTGATTACACACATATATGTGTATAAAATGAAAATGCCAAGGGAACATACTAAAATTTTAAAAGCATTAAGTATTTTGATATTGAATGTAAGGGGTAATCTTTTTTCTGAACTGTTTACCAGAGAATATACTGACTTGGACACTGCCTAAAATTTTTATCTGTAAGTTTGTTTGCTCTGTTTTCCTCTCATCAGTGATTTCTGCAAAATCGTGAATTCAACATCTTTTGATATTGGATCAGTTCAGACTTCTGTTGGGTACAGTTAGAATGTAACCAGTATTTTTTTTTAAAGAATATGGATTTTAAGCTCTTTTAAGTCCTCTAAAAGAGTTGTCAAAAGAGATAACAATAAACATTTTAAAAAATATTGTTTTTAAGAGTTTTTTTTTTAGTGATCATTCTCTTACTGAGACTTCCTATCTGTATCTTCCTTCCCTCTCAGTCTCCCCCAACTTTTATTTGGAATTCATTTTTCCTTCATTGCTATTGCTTTTCAATTGGGTTTGAATTCTATTTCCAGTTTCTGCACAGTGTGCAGGAAACTTTTATACAAATCATCATAGGACTTAGGTTGTCCAAACCCTCCATACTATATCGATGACTCTTGCCCTTTGCCTACTAAGAGCATACCTGCTTTTTTAGAGTTTCTCATGACTCAGATGCCATTTTTTTTTTTTTTTTTTGCTGTTTTTTTCCCCCCTGTGCCTCTTTCTGTATAGGTGCTGTATATCTTGTAGGTTGTAAAGTTGTTGCTATTGCATTGTGGTGTTTAACTAATTTTGTGAAAGGTACTTTTTGTTGTGGATTTTGGTTTAACTTTTCTGATTGATATTTGGAGAGATATGGGGAATTTAGAATACCTGTTTTTTTCTTTTTAAACAAACTTTATTCATTTTGTTCAGTCTTTTTTAAGTTGTGTACAGTTAAACTATTCTTCATTTTTTTTATAGAGAGAGGGACAGTGCGAGAGAGAGAGAGAGAAGCAATTTTATTTAGTTTTTCACATGGCTTTCTTTGTTCAGACACCGTTGTGTATTTGGTGCTGGGCTTTGAACCCGTGTACTTGCGCATGCCAGGCAAGCGCCGTAACCACTGAGCCACTGCTGCAGCCCCTATGCTTCATTTTTTGAAAATTTTTTTTTTTTAATTACAGATGGTGGCTCTTTCTTTTTCAAAGTCTTTATACAGTAAAAGCCTGTCAAACGTTTTGTCTTAGACATTTTGCTAGTTTGTGAAATCTAGACTTTTAATGACCACTATCTCCTTGATTACCTAAGACAGGAAAAATAAGTGATTTGCCAAAGGCAACAGTTAATAAATGGCAGTATTTATAACCATATATTCATTTTTTAATTCCACAGTAATCATCCTGGAACTAGTTCTGGGAAGTGACTGAATAAAAGAGAACTTTGTTTAGAAAGTATTTTATCCTTCAACTTTAGAGCTCTCTTCTGGGTGGTATGAGAAATAACCCTCTAGGGAGAATAGAGATACGATTTTTTTGTAGGTTTCTAATCATCAAGAATTTTAGTTTCTGGTTTTTTCATGACTGTGATATCTTCTCTATTTTAAATACATTTCATAAGTCAAAGTGGAAATATGTTTTTAAATAAGAAATCTAGTTATTGTATAATAAAAAAATGCATCCAAAGTAACAATACAAAGTAACAATTTGATACGTATATATTCTTAAATTAGATTTACCCCCTAGATCCCACCCTGTCCCCTCCTGCCTGCCCCCTCCCTCCTCCTTACGCATACATATCTATGAATGCCCTAGTTTGTGTTACTACTCCTTTGCTGGGTCTTTTCCATGAGGTTGACCACCTTTCACACAGGCCTGGGTCTAGCTCCAGCCTCCACAGATGAGTGAAGACATTCGACCCTTGGTTCTCTGGGTTAGGCTAACTTCACTCAACATGATTTCTTCCATTGCCATCCATTTACCTTCAAAGGCTGCAATATCATTGTTTCTAATTGCTGGGTAGAACTCCATTGATATATATATATATATATACCACAGTTTTTGGATCCTTTCAAGTGTGGAAATATCTTTGAATATACTAGGTGGTATGAGAACTAGAAAACCTGCAAGACATATATTTTAAGTTTCCTGTCACTTATGTAATATCTGTAAGTAATCTCCACAAATTTGATGACCTAAAGTAACAGTTTTTTTATTATAGGTCTAGGGGTTAGAAATCTGAAGAGTTGAAGATATTAATAGCACTTTGTTCTTTTGTAGAATCTCTAAGAAAAACTCCTGCTTATTAAAACTGCTATTTATATGAAATGGTGCATTTCTCCATGAAGATGATAATTTAACATTTTATAGTCTATTCATCTATTCAGTTATTTAAATTTCTTTTCTGTGTTGTCCTTTCATTTAACCAGTATAGAGTCACTGTCTGTCTCTTCCCATATTTGGGAATTTGAAAAATGGTGGTGGAGAAGAATAGATACATATTTAGGGTTGAAAAATCACTGTTGACTTTTGTTTTTACTGCAGGAAGAAACTCCTTTGTCAGCATTGAGGGAGGAAGGGTGGCAGTCTCTTAAGTTGTATTCTAGGATAGAAAGAGGCTATCTTGTACTAACCTCCCCAGATTTTGGCTTAATACAATATATGTTTATTTCTCACTCAAAGATTGTTTTGGTTAATTTCCTGTTACTATAATAAAATGCACAAGGCTAGATACTTTGTAAAGAAAAGAGGTTTTTTTGTTTTTTTTTTTTTAATCTCACAGTTTTGGAGGTTCAAGGATATGAACACAAACATTGACTTGGTTCTGGTGATGATTTCCAGGTGGATGGCATCACAATGGTGGAAGCACATGTAAGAGGGAGAGATCACATGATGAGATACAAATACATAAACTGGAGAGGTGCTATACTTGCTTGTTTATAAGTCTTCTTGTGAGAACTAACCAGGTTTCTGTGAGAGGTAAATGGGTTTTTTAAAGAGGAATGCCCTCAGAGACCTAATTACATTCTCCTAGGCCCCAGTTCTTAAAGATTTCATTCTGCCTTCCAGTACTTCCACACTTAGAATTATGCCTCCAACATATGAACCCTTGGGGGATACCCTCAACTTGTATCCAAATCATAGCAGAGATAACAAGTTTCCTCCATCTGGTGATGCCACCAGTTAAGTTTGTTGCAGGAGAAAGAGAAGGATAAAGGATGTTATGGAATGCCTATAAGGGTGAATCCTGAAATTGGCTTGTATTACTTTTGTCCATACAACTTTAGCTACATCTCAAATGACTCAGATGTAATGAAGCCTAGGAAATGCAGTTTTCCTGTATTCAGGAACAGGAACTGCTATGGTTGTACTCCAACCACTCTTGGAGTTCGGAATGGTGGGGTTAGACAAGATAATGATAGTTATTATCTCATCTTTTTCATTAACTAGCACAGAAGTTTTGCTCTGCCTTGACATTAACCTATAACACAGTTTGGGTGTTGCTGCTGATTTCTATATTGATGGGACACACAAGAATTGTCCTAAGGCAACGTGGGAGACAGCTTTTTCTCTCACCCATTCTTTTAGCGTCACTAGTGTCTGTCCTTCACCCAAGGCTGTAGTCCTCCTCTCCCCCAACCCTGTTACACAGCAGCTGACACTTATATATAGAGTTCTTGAAGCTTTTGACGGGTTCCCCAGATCAGCGATTCTCTCTCTTATAGTCCTTCTAGGTTAATTTTGGGGGTGGAGAGTCAGCAACCCGTTGTAGTTATCGTTTTATCATAAGAAGTAGAAGTCATTGTAATTTCTGAACAAAACTTCTTTGGGTATAAAAAGGCCCCAAATTCGTCTTCACTAAGATGGATACAATTTTGTTTCTTGTCCCTGTAAGTAGAGTAAGCAGTTTCCTAAGACATAGGTATGATGATTATCTTGATACTAGTAACTTTTATTATCTGGCAGTGATCCAGAGTATAACAGAGAACTTTGTGTTAGATCACTATTATGGTTTGGATATGAAGTACCCTCAAAATTTCCTATTAATGCAGGAATAGTCAGAGGTGCAATGATTAGATCGTGACAGCTGACAGCTATGACCTAATCAGTCCATCCTAGTTCAAATTGACTGACTTAGTCATAACTTTAGTTAGGTGGGGCATGGCTACAGAAACTTTTAAGACTTTTACAATGGAATCTGTTTGCAGAATATTGCTCCAAATTATGTATCTTTGTGGAATAACTTTTGTATGTTTTATCCTCTCCTTTAGTATTTGTAATGTGAATACTAAATTTTTCCTTTGAAAGATCAACTGCCACTATTTGTTTTCATATAGGAAAATTTGCTAGATATTGAGGAAATCCTAATTATTCAGAAATAACACTTATTGAATGAAAAATCTGAGTCAAAATGTGATTAATTGCATGTTATGAATGAAAGTCAGTTTTGTTAGGTTTACTGCAAAATTATTAAGAAGGCTAAAACATGAGCTCTGGAAATGTTAGTCTATTTCTCCAGTAGATGGGGCTGTGTACTAGTAGTACAACTCTATATGACAAGCACATATAATCTATGATAGTACCAAGATTAAACTTAATTAAATAAATATATTAATACAATTAAGCAATTGACTTGTTATATGAGTACAGGTAAAATATAATTGTATCCCTTATTTTTCTTTGGGGAATGTGTACCATTGATTATTTGGTAGAACTGATAAGTTTCTGTTGATCTGTTCTAACACTTTCAGTGAGTACCTTACTGATCAAAAAATATAAACAATTTTCAATGTGTATTTCAAGTTATATTAGATGGCTTCCTCTCAGCAAAGTTGCAGAATACCTGAAGTTCTGTATTCTTTTTGGCATAAAAGTACTGCCTGATGCCTATGGTATGCTTAATACTCAGGCTATTAAATTCATGTCATGCAGATAGATTTTTCTAACAGTTCAGTTGATTTATATATATTTATCAAGTGTCAGTTGTGTCTGTTGCCAAACCTGTTTATACCAGTTGTGTCTGTGATCATAATCATATGATTTAATTAAATCAAAATAAACTAATGGAAATGTTATTGTAAGCAGCATTCTTCCTATGAAAACAGATGAATGTTTTGTAACACTCAGTAAAGCTGAGTTGCCAGAAAAAACTATTTATCAAATTAAAGAAGAGTGAAAAGTTATGAACAAAGTAGAAAGCTTTTACATTTGAGTGTGGGACAGAAAGTGCTTGGAATTTTGTTAAGTTCTATACAAAAGTTATCTTTTGGTTTTTCAGAGAGGGAAAGAATGAAAGAGAATTTATTTTTATTTTTCCATCTGGTCTTTGTTTCTCCAACACTTAGCTGTGTATATGGTGCTGGGGTTTGAATCCAGATCCTCAGGCATGCCAGGCAAGCACTCCAACTGCTGAGTCACCACTTCAGCCCCACGAAAGGTGTTCTTAATCTAGGTAAGTTGTATAATTTTTTCTAGGTGTTTAGGTAGAAGAAAGTAAAGTTTACTTTATTAAAGGCTGCAGAGATATAGCCTAGCAGATCACATAGTTTTCAGTCTCCATTTTGAGGAAATGTAATTGTTTTTATATTTCTGTCATTCAAGATATACGATTTGTTGCTAAAGGGTTTATTTAGCCAGAAGTTTTCTAACTTGGTTCCTAGGTTCTCTGGCATGGAATTGTTTTCTTCCATATATGCAAGACAGAGATAGTTCAGCAGTGAGTTCCTTTCCAGCAGATGTTCCTTCCTCACTAAATTCTGTGAGAAGAATTTCACGTTTTAAAAAAGTAGATCCCCCCCCCTTTCTTTATGGAAAGAACATAGCACTAGGAGTCAGAAGTCTAGGTCTTATTTCTAAAATCTAAGACCTAGAATAATAAATACTTGCTGAATAAAGAAATGAAGGAATGGCCTTTGGTTCTTATTAGTGGTGAGATTAAAACATGGTCAATTAACCTCTCGTGGAGTCTTATCTATAAAATGAGATTTTAGTAGTGCCACACACATTTCTTACATATTATGTATAAGTCAGACACACCAATAAGAGATATAAGCCTCCTTCCAGGTAATCAAACTGTATAGTTGGGAGGGATAGATAAGTAAATAATTAATATGCACTGTGACAAGTGCTTCTATGGTAGGATTGGACAGAGAAAAGTGGATGGTCTCTTTAGATTTATAAAAAATAGTCAAACATTTATTTACTTTTGGTGAGGAGAGATGGATTTTTATGTTCCTAATATTATTATTCAGAAACAGATTAAAATACTGATTTTGTCTCTCTGCTTGAAGAAAACATTTCTGAAAAATATGTTTAAAATATGTTTCAGATGTTTCAGTTTTCTGTAGTTCCTGTTTTCACTATTGAACCAATGGTTCTTAGAAATGTGATTTCATGGGTTTCAAAATTAGACAATAGAGCTAATCAGAAAGTGGTGTGCATTATTTTCTGAATTTCAACTGTAACTGCATGTGTAATAGATGATATCACAAATTGTTTTTAAATTTTCACTTACTAAAGGTTGACATATGGAACCTTAATTAACCAGCATCATATTTTCAATTTTGGAATCTCAGTGATGTTTCGTTGGCCTTTATAGTTTGTTTTACCTACTTCCTCTGATCTTGAGTCTTCACTGGTTTGCCTGCATTTAATTTAAACAGAACTGACACTTTATAATTTTGAGTTTTGCAGTCCATGGCCATGGTAAATAGCTTCATTTTTCATGTCTCAATAAAGTTGTATTTGATTCATAGGAGATTTACTTTGTAATGGCAAGGATCTTTAATATAAATGTTAAGAAGAAATATAAATAGCCAAGATTTTTGACTTGTCCTAATATCAAGGAAACAGGATTTCTTTGTTGTTTGTTTGCTTATTGTGGTGCTAGGGATTAAACCCATGGCCTTTCTAATGCTAGGCAAGTGTTCTATCACTGAGCTACATCCCCAGGCTTCTTTCTTTTCTTTTTTTTTTTTTTTTAATGCAAGGTCTTGCTAAGTTGCCTGGGTGGCTTTGAATTTGCCATCCTCTGCCTCATCTTCCTGAAGAGCTGGGATTAGAGACGTGTTCCAGTGTACCCAGCTAAGGGAATTGAAAATGAATAGTTTATTTTTTAAAACTGTGTCTTTAATTTTAGCCGCTGTTTGCCTATTGATTTCTCCCATCCTTTGATTTTGTTCTTAAATGTTAGTATAATGTATACATTATTTATTTTCATGTATTAACATACCCATTAGATTTTTAGGTTTAGAGAATGAATAGCGTTTATTTTTTTAAAATCTGTCTTGGATTTTATTAGCTCTTTTGCCTGTAGACTTCTCCCATCCTTTGATTTTCTTCTTAAATGCTAGTGTAATGAATACATCATTTATTTTCATATATTAAAGCAACTTAAAATGGGATAAATACAGCATAGTAACAGTAATTATTATTCTTCCTATTTCTGGTGTCTGCCAATTTTTTTTTTTTTTAAGAGAGAGGAACAGTGAGAGAGAGTTAGATTGGGATTATAATTCCTGTAGTATTCTTTTTCCCAGGAATATTTTCACTCTTAATTAATTACTTTGAAAGTCATACAATTATTGAAGTTTTCTGTATCTACTCAATCAGTTTTGGTAAGTTATTTTTCCCCTGGGGATTTGTCTGTTGTATCTAAATTGAAAAGTATATCATCATAAAATATTAATATCTTCTTTTTATTATTCTTGTTGTTATTTTATTTGTGAATACTTACTCTTCTTTTTATTTTTTATTTTAAGACAGGGCCTTGCTAAGTTTCTAAGACTGGCCTCTAACTTGCTATCCTCCTGTGAGTCACAGGGATTACAGGCATGTACCACTCACTATACCCATCAGTACTCTGCCCACCCTCTACTCCCTCTCTCTCTTCTTTCCTCTCCCTCTCTTCCCATCTCTCTCTCTTTTTAAAAATCAAAATCTCTCATTTAATTCCACAAGGCAGGGGTTTCATTCAGAGTAGACACTGCTAGTAAATAAAGATAATTTAAAATGTCACCATTTTATTGATTTTCTTGCTATTTTAATTAAAAAGACAATTGATCCTTAATCTTTTTTTGCATGTCATGAGCATGCAAGCCAGAAATTTACCTCCCTTACTGATTCATAGAAGACCAGACTGCAGCAGTAGGGTAACGTGAGGTAGATCCTGGCTTTTCTCCCCCTTGATTTTGAATGTTTTAATTTAAAAAAAATTATTGGTACATTATAATTGTACATAATGATGGGATTTGTTTTCACATATTCATACATGCACACAATGCAACAATGTAATTTGGCCAAAATCCTCTCCACAGAACTGCACCCCCCCCATTCTTCCTCCTCTTGTTCCCTGGTCCCTTGCCTCTTTCTGGGGTATATATTTATTCTAAAACACCCAAGTATACTGATGTAATTCTTTTTTTTTTTTTTTTTTTAATGAAAAGGGACAGTGAGAGTGTGAATCAATTTCATTTAGTTTTTCATGTGGCCTTCCTTACTCCGATACTCCATTGTGCATGTGGTGCTGGGGTTCAAACCCTCATCCTCACACGCAGCAGGCTAGCACTGTAATTACAGAGCCAATGCCCCAGCCCTAACATAATTCTTATACCTATGAAAAAACATGTTTTTAAAAAATGTATGTAGCAATATTATATAAAATGACATACTTAGAAAAGTTTGGAGTGTACCTTGTTTTAACTCAGTTCCAGGATTTCCCCTTTCCCTCCCTTTCTCCCACCTGCTCCTCAGTATTTATCCAAAGGACTTAAAATCATCATACTACAATGATACGGCCACATCAGTGTTCATAGCAGCTTAATTCACAATAGCTAAGCTGTGGAACTAACCAAGGTGCCATTCAACTGATGAATGGCATATATACACAGTGGAGTACTACCCAGCCTTGAGGAAGAATGATACTGTGTCATTTACCAGCAAATGGATGGAACTGGAGGATATGCTAAGTGAAATAAGCCAGAATCAAAAAATCAAAGATCGAGTGTTCTCTCCGATATGTGGAAACTAACCTAAAATAAGGAAAAGAATAGAGGACTAGTCAAGGGGAAAGAGGAAATGGAGGAAGGAGGAATGATATAGGGAAAGTTAATGGAAGCAATCAGACTTAACTTTCTCATGTTCATTTATGAACATACAGTGAATCTCATCAACATATATGTCAATGAGTCACTAAAAAGAGAAAAAGATATTTAGTAAATAACAGAAAGACAAGTAGAGGGAAGAGATGGGTATGTGTGAGAGGGATACTGGAGGCTGAATTAGAATAAGTTATACTTAATGCTTTTATAAAAATGTTAATGTTTATCCAATTGTCAAGTATATCTAAAAAGAACTTTCTCTTCTTTTTGCTCTGTTTGGCTAGTTTTCAGTTTATCAGTCTTTTCAAAGCCCCTGCTTTGGGTTTTGTTAATTCCCTTATTGGTATATTTGTTTCTTATTTAATTAATTTTTGCTCTTAATTTCTTTCTTCTCATATCTTTGGCTGTAATTTACTTTTGTTCCAATTTCTTGTGATGGACATTTTACTCATTAATTTTCTGCCTCCCTTCCTAATGTATGTATTTGAGGATATTAATTTGCCCCCAAGTAGTACCTTAGCTGCATCTCACATGTTTTTCTTTGTGGAATCTTTTTTTTTTATTAATGCTGGCTAAATGGGACTTTGTCTTACAGTCCTAAGACTTTCAACAGAAGTAAAGATTCATGTAACCACCACTACAATCAGGACATGGAGGATTTGTAAAAAATGCACAGGTGCTGTCCTTTATGGTCATATCTTCCATCCACTCACATTCCCTAGCAAGTACTGATCTATTTTCTATTATGGTAGCTATGTCATACCAAGAAAGTTATATAAATGGAATAAAAAATGTGTTGTTTTTTTAATTTTTTTATTAGTGCCTTATAGTTTTACATAACGATGAGATTAGTTGTCACATATTCCTAGATGCACACACATCACCAATACAATTTGTTCAATATCCTCCCCCTCCCTCTCTGCCTCCCTCCTCCAGTCCCCTGATCCCTTTCCTTTCTTCTGGGTCCTATATTGTTCCTAAAAAAACCAGGAAAAATGTGTCATTTTTTGATATTGCCTTTCTCTAAAATTCATTTGAGTTGTTACATGGATCAATAGTTTGTTATTTTTTATTGCTGAATGATATGCCATTGTATGATTACCCCATTTTGCTTATCCATTTATACATTGAGTAACAATAGAGTTGTTTTAAGTTTTTGGCTACATATTTTTTGTAGACATAAATTTTCATTTCTAGGATTCTTCACCCTTACCACCACTTGATATTATTTGTATTTTTTTCATTCATTCATTTGTGAATAGTAGTATCTCATCATGGTTTTATTAGAATTATTTTAATGATTACGTTAACAAATGTTTTTGCATAACATTTGCCATGTCTTTATCCTTTTAGGCACTATATTTCAAGTAGTTTATCCACTTTTATCCATTGCTGAGTTTCGATAGCTCTTTATATAGCCTGGCTATATGTGCTTTGGTGTACATATAACTTGAAAATATTTTCTCACAGTGTGTAACACTTTTTTTAAAAACCTTAACAATAGTTCTTTGGCAGAACAAAAGCTATTAATTGTAATAAGGCCCCATGTATCTGTTTTTCCTTTTGTGAATCATACTTTTTATATAATTTTTTAAAGAGAGAGAATCACTTTTGTTTAGTTTTTCATCTGATTTTTGTTGCTTTTGACACTTAGTTATGTAGATGGTGCTGGGATTTGAACTTAGGTCCTCTCACATGCCAGGTAATTGCAATACTGCTGAGCTACCACTCCTGCCCCCATTTTATACAATTTCTAACAGCTCTTTGCTAATAAAAGTTTTTTTCTGTGTTTTCTTCTAATTTTTTTTTATAAATTTGCTACTTTAATTTGTCCCTTTTAAGAGTTTTAACCAGGTGTGGTGGTATACACTTGTAGTCCCATCTATTCAAGAGTCTGAGGCTGGAGGAATGCAAGTTCAAGGTCAGCCTGGATATTTAGTGAGAAACTGTCTCAAAATCAATTTTTAAAAATACACTCAAAAGAAACTGTTTCAAAATCAAATTTGTAAAATTTACTTCCTCCCCCTAGCCTCTGACAGCCTCTGTTCTTTTTTATTGTCACCATAGTTTTCTCTTTGCAGAATGTAATATGATTGCCAGTATGTAGTTTTTTCAGATTGGCTGCTTTCACTTAGCAGTATGTAATTCAGATTCCTCAATATCTTCTCATGGTGTAGACCATTGCTATAATGCATTGGGAAGGATTTATCATATTCAAAATAATGGAAAACTTGCTATCTAATCAGTCTAGAGAAGTTTTTATTTGCAATAGGTGATAGCTTGTCAGATATAGCAATCATCAGTTTCTCTAAGGTGTATATTTTCATGTAATATTATACTTTTTCTTGTTAAATAGCCAAGACCTGATTAACTTATCTCATGAACATGTAATTATACTAATAGTTTTGGTATGTAATTTTTTTCTTTGGCAGTATTACTCTTAATTTCATTTTCCCCCACTTGGGCCACTGAGGCTTCCCTGTGGGCTTAGGAGATTGAGGTGAAGGTATCAGTAGACATTTTTCTTTTCTATTGCATATCAAGAACTTAAGAAAGATCACTTCATCTTTTGTAATTTATAAATGCAAGTTTTTGGTGATACATTTACATTTATATACCACTATTAGTACCTATTTTCTTGTGTTATGAAATGTATCAAGTTTCCAGTAAAGATAGAGTATAATATACCTATAGAGAGCTACCCATATTTGTCAGAAAAAAATTGTTTTTAAAGAGAGAAGAACAGTGAAAGAGAAGAGAGAATCAATTTTATTTAGTTTTTTCATGTGGCCTTCATTGTTCCGACACTTTCTTGTGTACAGGTGCTGGGGTTCGAACCCATGGACTCGCACATGCAAGGCAAGCGCCGTAACCGCTGAGCCACCACTCCAGCCCCAGATTTGTCAGAAATTAATGTTTATTATTTTACCCCTTTTTCAATCCCACATCTTTTTTCCGTGCTACCCACTGTTGAAAGTAAGTTATTTCAGGGCTGGAGCGGTGGCTTGGCAGTTTTGGCACTTGCCTGGCATGCAGGAGGACGTGGGTTTGAGCCCCAGCACCACATAAACAACAAAGTGTCAGAGCAACCAACTAAATAAAATTTATTGTCTATCTTTCTCTTATTGTCCTTCTTTCTTCAAAGAAAAAAGGAAAGTTATTTCACTAGATTCATTTTTTGTGCTCATTTTTACTGTAAACAAACACAGTTTTTAGTTTTTTAAAACATGTTATCCTATAAATAGTTTCTAATATTCTTTCATTTTTAATATTTTATAGATAACATTACTTAGTGATCTAGTATGTACTAAGAATTTAGAAGATATTTGCTGTAGTTATACAGTTATTATAACAGTAAAGCCTGGTTATGCCACAGTTTTTTAGCTACTTATCTAGAGGATGATTTTGTGACATAGGGGTCAATACTTTAGTGTATAGGCACAGGCAATGATTTCCTGAATAGGACCCCTAAAGTTCAGTGAATAATGCCTAGAGTTAATAATGGGATGGCATAAAATTAAAACGTCTCCACACAGCAAAGGAAAAAATTTAAGAATACGAAGAAAGAACCTACAGAATGGGAGAAAATCTTTGCTAGCTAGCTTTCTGACAGAGGATTAATATCTAGAATATATAAAGAACTAAAAAGACTACACCAAAAAAATCGAATAAATGGGTAAAAATGCACTACCCAGATATTTCTCAATAAGAAATATACATGGGTAACAAATATATGAAAAATTTTTTTCAACATTTTCAATTAAGGAATTGCAAATCAAAATGCAAATCATAACTGCACTGAGATTTTATTTTACTCCAATTAGAATGGCAACGGAGAATACAGCAAAAGTAAATGCTGGAGAATATGCAGAAGAAATGGAACACTTTTACACTGGAGGGGGGATTGTGAATTAGTTAACCACTATGGAAATCAGTATGAAGGTCCCTCAAAAGACTAAAAATGGAGCCACCACATAACCCAAATGTACCACTCGTCAGTATTTATCCTAAAGAATTAAAGTCAGCATATTATTAGTAATCATTCTCAGTTGCCAAACTATGGAACCAGACTATGTATCCATCAGTGGATAAATGTATACAGAAAATGTGGTATATGTAATATGATAAAAATAGTGAAGTTATGACTTTGCAGAAAAATGGATGGAAGTAGAGTCCTTAATGTTAAGTGAAATAAACCAAACTAAGTCAAGGTTTTGTTTTGTTTTGTTTTGTTTTCTCTCTCTCTGTCATAAGTGAAAGCTAGAGAGGAAAAAGAAAGACAAGGATGGGGGTGGATCTCATGAAAATTGAAGGGAAATCTGTAAAGGAAAGAGACCCAGGAAGGGCAAGGGAAATACTAGGAAATAATATTGGCCAAATTGTATTATTGTATTGTGTGCATATACCAATATGTAACAACAAATCCCACCATTAAGTATAACTATAATGCACCAATAAAATAAAATATGGAAGGAAAAAATAGAGAGTGATCTTTTGATAGTTGCCTATTTTCCAGGCTAATCTTTGTCTTTTCCTTTAACATATTTCCTTTGGTATAACTTATTTTAAGTCACAGGTCTTTTGAGTTTCAGACAAATTATTAGTAAATGAGGACCCTTTAAAATAATAATAATTTGATAAATGTTATCATTTGATATATATTTTAAGTATGAATAGATTTAGTTTCTCATGTACCTTAATATTAATTTTCCTAGGAGGATTGCAGCATGTACAGTTTTCTTTATTTTTATCTTTACTATGCTATTTTATTAAGAGCCAGTTTTTTTCGAATGCCTAAGTCAAGTCTTGACACACTATGGCCTGTGGGCTAAACCTGGTCTGCTGCCTTTTCTGTAAATAAAATTTTACTGTAACATAGTCATGCCTATATACTTATGTGTTGTTTATGATTATTTTCTTGCTATACTGGTGGAGTTGAATAATTGCAACAGAGATGATATAGGCCCACAAAGCCTAAAATATTATTTCTTAGCCCTTGATGGAAAAAGTATGCTGGCCACTTCTTTAGATGAATATTGTATGTTGGCCAATATTTAACAGAATACTAAGAGTGCTAAACTTGTCAAGAGTTCTAAGCTTGACACAGTTCTTTGACTTTAGGGGGTATCGCTTTATCTTCCTTAACTGTAGTTTTTTCACCCATAAGACAGAAAGTTATTAAATGATTTTTGAGATCCTTTTTAGCTCTTAAGTTATAAAGAACTTTGTAATATTAATGTTTAAAAAGATATTTAAATTAGGTATATGTAGATATAGAATCTATCTGTATTAGATGTAATACAAATATAGAATAGATATAAAAGTTAATGTACAAATGAACAATAAAATGGAGGAGATACAGAGATTTTTCTCAGGGTTTAATCATATAGGAATCTTCTTTATGAAAATAGAATCTGATTTTAAAATGTGTTAAATAGCAAATTTCTGATAATGAGAGCTGGTGTTATGGTATGTTAAATGGGAAACATAATAAGGTGTTACTAGCTGATCCCTCAGGTACCACTAAAACACTCTTCCATAAGTATATAAAATTATATATAGCTGATGTCATAATATGACATTTAAAATTGTAATTTCCTACTTCTATGATTCTTTATGAACTCATTTTCGCTGGTGAATATGTAATGGTTTGACATAGATATTCTGCTTTTCTTATATACTGTACCAGTTATGTAGTGTTTTATATTACATAATGATATAAAGACATATCATGAAATATAAGGGATACTTAGTATAAAAATAAATAAAAATTTAAAGAAATTACTTATTAATTAAAGAGTTATTATTTAGCTGATAAATTCCATAGGTCAAGGTTTATAAGGAGTTCTGGTTAAGAACAGTACTGTCTTCAGTATCCCCTAGAAAGGTAGAACCAAACTATATAGATCAGCTAAACTTCTTTCTTCCCCGTCTACTACCTGTCCCTTATCAGTTTCTCCACATATTTTTCATTGATCTTTTTATAGTTGTCTATTTTTACTATAATTTTGTATAAAAGGAGAAACTAAAAATATCCTAATGATCACCAGGACTTGATCCATTCAGTCGGAAATGGGAATCTCCTTTTGAAGATATGTTAATTGCAACTATATATTTTCATATATTTTTTAGTATACTGTTACCATTCTATTTTTTTTCTTTTTCTATCAACAGATACATGCACCCTTATTTTTAATGTATCATATGTGCATTGGTTTGCACATATAATTTTTTTAGGTCTAAATTTTCCATAAGAATTTTTTTATTCATTTTGTATAAGAATCATGTCAGTTGAGGCCTTTAAATCAACCTGCCAAATTTTTTTCTTTCTTTGGTTTTTAGATATCAGGGTTTAAACCCAGAGGGGCTTAACCACTAAGCCACATCCCCAGCTCTTTTATAATTTTTTTTAAATTTCTAGATGAACAGAATGCCTCTATTTTATTTGTTTTATGTAGTGCTAAGAATCAAACCTGGTGCCTCACATGTGGTAGGCAAGTCACTGAGCTACAACCTCAGCCCAACCCCAGCCCATCCCCAGACCTTTTTATTTCTTATTTTGAGACAGGTCTTGCTAAGTTGCTTAGGGCCCCACTAAGTTGCTGAGGCTGGTTTGAACTTGTGATCCTCCTCCCTCAGCCTCCTAAATTGGTGGGATTATAGGTGTGTGCCACTGTGCCAAAATATTTTTTAACTCTGGAAATCAAATAAGTTTGATTTTCATTTAATTCTGTTAATTAAATGTCTTACTTAATCCTGTTGTTACATTATTCTGCTGTGGCATATGACCAATGTAAAGTTGCAGTATTCTACTGTGTATAGAATATTTAGTAGTTCTTTCTGAGGATATGTCTTCCCCAGTGTCATTGATGTGTATATTGTTTCATCAGTTTAGTAAGACATCCAACACACTCATATGTAATAGCTTCATCTTTCTAAACTGTCAGTGTTGTTCAATCTTTAAAAAAGAGCACCATCTATGATCATTTGGGATAACAAGTATATTTCATCATTTTGAAATGCCACTCAACCCTGTTTTGGCTTGTTTCAGTAATTGGAATCCATTGCAAAGACCCCATAAATCCTCTTGGATTGTTGGAGACAGTAGTGATATAGCCACCATAGATGTTGACACTGGTACTTGGGGACCAGCAAAATACTATGTATACATTAGGTGTATTGTACTTTCCAATAAAGTTTAGTCTGTGTAACCCTTTTCTGAATTCCAAGAATGAGTCTGCGATTGATTATAGCCACTATTTTGTATTATTAAATCTTGGAATTTCTTCCTGTTTCCAATTAGACCTGTAACTTCTCTCTTTCATTGGGATGATCTGAGTTGGCCACACCACCTATCCACATGGTGGGCAGTTCAGCCATGTTTTCATGACCTCTGCTTTTATGTATTCCAAGGAAAAGTTTGTGATTTGAAAAGTAAAGAATCCTAGGACTAGATCTTGTTTTGTAATGCACCAACACTTAGAGTTAATGTTAGTTTAGCTATATAAGATGAAGTTGTAAGCCACTCCCAAGTTCTCTTAGGAATATGTATTAGGACTGAGTGATATAGATAATATGTCACATGCAGAAATATCTTTCTTTGCTGCCATAGTGTTATCTGATCCTAGGATAACTGAGTCTGCCAAGATGAAAGGAAAATTTATGAGATTGGAAAGATGTAAAGTTGTGAATTTTATCATTTCAGTCCCCTCTATGCCCCATCTAGCTCATAGAAACTTTTCTAGGAGAGTCCCTTCTTTATTTCTTCTCATATTTAAGCTTAGAACACAATGCTCCCAATTGAGTTAATTCCTTAATGTCCTTATATTCTGATATTTTGTATAACAAAATTAATTGCCCATTCCAGTTTTCAGTGAGACCATCTCTTTTAGGGGGATAAAGGATGTGTTATATCTATGCAATATTTTACTTAATTACCTGCTTTTGTACTTTGATAATCATAAGACATATATGTATATAGGTAGACCAAATTAATAAGATAGTCTGTATCTGTAAAATTGTCTCTTGGAGTCTCTGTGGGCTCAGCCCTTTAGAATGGGCTGCCTGGTACATCCAGGGCCAGAAGGCTGTGCGAGGACCTAGTTGGTTTGCAGGTGGGCCAGCTGAGCTGCTGGGAGCAGCTGTTGGGCTGCTTTATAGGACCCCACATGGGCAGGGTCTCAAGATGGTTCTATATAGCAGTATGCTGTGTGGGGAAAGCCACAATGTGGGCTGTGCTTTTTCTAGGGCAATGCAATGATGTGCAAACCTGGCAGCTCCCCAAAGTAGGCTCAGGGCTTGTGAGTGCTACATACTTCTCCAGCAGCAATCGTTCAGGTTCCACAGTGTGAGTGGGGATTTCTGAGGGCCTCCTGTTTATGCTTTCTTCACTGAAATTAATCTTGGTTCAGAATTGTTATCTAGAAACAGGACAGCAGGTGCTGTATGCTTAAAACTAAGCCATTATATTATATAAGGCCATGATATATCTCTGTGTACCCTGGTACTTTGCCTCAAGTATTCCAGTGAAACAGCCGTTTCTTCTTAGTTCTGGGACTTTGCTGTCAAGTAGATCATGCCACACACCTTTTAATCAGCCATCTTTTCTCCCCTTGCTGAATTCTTAAAGGAGTAGTTCCCAAACTGTTTTTTATGATACTCTTATTGTCTTTGTAATATTTTCATGATGTGTCTGAGCTACCCTCCTGTCTTATTCCAAAGTGATTGTACTATACTTGCCTTTCATTCCAGTACCTACTGAACTGTTTTTTAAAAGGCAACAACTGAAAACAAATCTGTGAGGATATGAAATCACTGAAAAGAGCATGAGATCTAATGTCCCAACAGTAAACCTCTTTGAACTAGTAGTTCACACAGTGTTCAATAGATGGCACTGTTTCCCTTGAAAATTTAAAGTATGAACTTCCTCTGTGTTTGCTGCATTGCTTGGGGCATGTCTTTGCACACAATTTGGGAACCCTAGGTCTGAGGCCATTTTTAAGTCATTAGTCTGTGCGCGCGCGCGCGTGTGTGTGTGTGTGTGTGTACCCCCCCATGGTAAAGTTAGAAGATTGTTTATTAATCACAAATAATTACTGCCTCATTACAAGTAAGGATCCATTTTAGTTTTTGTGTATAAATCATAAAACATACATAACATAAAGTACCATTTTACCAGTTTTTAGGTGGATAGTTCATTGGCATTGTTTATTCACAACGTTGTGCAATTGCCACTGCTGTTTCTAGAGTTTTCGTCATCCCAAATAAGAACTATACCCATTTAGCAAACGCTCCTCATTCCTTTCTCCCCAAATCCCTAGTAACGTCTGTTTTATTTTCTCTTTCTATTAACTTTCCCATTCTAAATACCTCATGTAGGTGGACCTATAATATTGGTCTTTAGAACAATTTGCGTTTCTACCAGCAATACATAAGGATTCCATTTTCTCTATATCCTTGCCAGTGCTTGATATTTTCAATTTTTTATGTTAGCATTCTATTGCATATCAGGAATATCTCACTGTAGTTTTGATTTGCGCTTTCCTTATGGCTAGTGATGCGCCTGTTGGCAAGTAGTCCATTTGTTTATCTTCATTACATAAATGTCTGTTCAGTCCTTTGTCCTACTCTTTTTTTCTGTTGAAGGCTGTAGTTGTATTTTTGTTTTGAAGCTTATCCATATTATTTTTGCATACCATTTCTTGTGTGATTGCTGAACTGTTCCTTTAGCTCATGTTTCTTTAACTATTGTTCTTGTAGACATTTCCTTAGATATTAGGGATTCTTCCTTTCTTGATAGATTCAAAGATTATGGATGTCCATGATGTCTCTGGCTTACCTTAGTCCCAAAAGTTTCACAAATTGAACCAGGCCTTAGGTTTTATTACCCAATTTTTAATGTTACATGGATATTATAGTTTGGATCTGAAGTGTCTTACAAATCCCCATGGTGCTCTTGATAGGTGGAACCTTTAAGAGTAGAACCTCGTGGGAGGACTTCTGGTCATATGGGTATGCCCTTGAAGGTGATAACAGGACCCCGGTTCCTTTCTCTTCCTTGCTTTTTTGCATCCTAACCATCATGAAGTAATCAGTATTGCTTTACCACATGCTCCATGCCATGATTTACTGCTCATTACAGACCCAGAAGCAATGGGGCCAACTGATTGTGGACTGAAACCACCAAAACTGTGAGCCACAATAATCTCAGGTATTTGTAATAGTACTAAGACTAACATGATGCGTAAGATAACATGTATGAGTTGCTGTTGTTTCACATCTTCTCCACCACTTAAGTTTTATTAGAGCTTTTAATTATAGCCACATTGGTATATGTGTATCACAGCATATTATTGTGGCTTTAATTTATATTTGTTGGATGACCAGTGATGTTAGGTACCCTCTTACATGTTAGCCATATCTATTCACTCTTCTGTGAAATGGCAATTCTGTTTATTTGCCTGATTTTTAAGAAAATGGAGCTGTTCTTGTATAGATTTTAGGCACCTTAAAAATATATTTTGAATGAGTCTTTTGTCAGTTAAATATATTATAAATATCTTCTCCTAATCTGTTGCTTGCGTTTCTATTCTCATAATGTTATTGTTTTGATAAACAGAAAAACCTTAATGTTAATGAAGTCAAAGTTGCAATCTTCTATAATTAATGTTTTATGTATCATTTTACATAGCTATCCCAAAATTGATATGATGTTCCTTATTTTCTTCTATAGGTTTGTTTCCTTTAGATTTTATTTTTAAATCTATTATCTAGCTCAGAATAATTTCTGATATGAATTCAAAATCAAGGATAATTTTTCCTTATAGCTATACAGTTGATCCTGTATCATGAAAAGACAACTTTATTATTCAACTTTTCATTGCTGTGAACAAAATACCTGACAAGAACAACTTAAAGGAAGAAAAGTTTATTTTGGCATACAGTTTCAGAGGTCTTAGTCTGTGGTTGGCTGACTCCATTGACCTGGGCCTGAGATGAGGTAGAACATAATAGCAGAAGGGTATGACAGAGAAAAGCTGTTCAGATCATGGCAGCCAGGAAGCAGAGAGAGAGGAGATCAGAGCAAAAATATAATTCCCAAGGACAGAGCCTCCAGTCACAGTCTACTTGCCTACAGTTATCATCTCGCAATCCAGTCAAATTATTAATCTACCAAATGGATTAATCCACTTATTAGGTTACAGCTCTCATAATCATTTTATCTCTGAATATTCCCATACTAATGTGAGCTTTTGGGGAAGATACCTCATATCCAAACCATAACAATCAGTTTTTCCTCATTGAAGTACAATGATTATTTGCCTTAAATCAGTCTCTCTCTCCCTCCCTCCTACCTTCCTTCTCCCCATATATTCCTAGACTCATTGTTTCAATAGTCTATTTCTGTAACCTTGCCCTAGCATCATACTTCCTTAATTACCATGGCTTCGTAGAAACACGGCACATAGACTAACTGGAAAGGAAGATGTTAAGCATCTTCATTAGCATATACATGATTCTGTCTACAGAAAAATCTTAAAATCTCTGTAATAAAATGATCAGAATTTTAAATTGATTTTTATGAGGGTGTAAGATTCAAAAATCATGTATAAAAATCAATTCTTTTAAAGAGAGAGGGATAGTGAGAGAGAGAGAGAGATTATAGAATCAATTTTTATTTAGTTTTTCATGTGGCCTTCATTGCTTCAACACATCGTTGTGAACATGGTGCTGGGGTTCGAACTGGCGTCCTCACACAAGCCAGGCAAACACCGTACCCGCTGAGCCACCGCTCCAGCCCCCATCAATTGTATTTCTATATATAGTGAATAATATTTGGAAGCATGAAATAAAATTATTTCATTTACAGTAGCATTAAAAAAACTGAAATGCTCGGGTGTAATTTTATAAAAATATGTTGAAGACTTTGACGCTAGGAACTATTAAGTGTTGCTGAGAGAAATTAAACATATAAATAAACTCAGAGATACATTCATGAATTGGACAACTCATTGGTTAAATTTCTAATTCTTTCATAGTTGCTCTTGTCCATCAAAATTCCAGCATGCCCTTTAAAAAGAAATTTGAGTAATTTCTGCCTTACTGTAACAAAATACGTAACAGACTACTTATGAAGTGAAGAGAGGTTTATATTGCCTCATGGTTGTAGAGGATGAAGTCAAAGCTCCATTGACTTGAATCCCTGGAGAAGGTAGCACATCATGGCTAGAATGCTGATGAGAATCAGAAGTTACCTTATACATAGCTCAGACAACAGAAAGAGAGAGAGAGAGATAAAGAAAAAGGAACTGAGAGGATAGGCCCAATACCACAGCCTCTTTGAAGAGTACATCTCCCGGACATAGGAACCTCTTAGTAGGCCCTATTTTCTAAATTTTCACAGCACTTCCCAATACCATCACCCTGGGGACTGACTGTTGGGCCAGTAGATGCCTACAGATGCCTGATGAGTAACTAAAAGAAGAATAAATCTTACCATCTCTGCTTTCATTTTGTATCTGTCTCCTTTGTTCTGAGTCTTTATCTCCTGCAGTCACTTTGAATTCCAGGAACAACAGGTCTGATAGATAAACATCAGATGACAAGAGTCAAAACTACCCCCTAGGCAGTAACAACTTTCTTATCTTGTACAAGGCCCTGCCTGACTAATCTTGAGATAATGATCAACAGAACCACAATTTGACCCAGGCTGCTTGACCATGAATTCTTCTTGTCCTCCACTTTTCTTCCTTCTCCTCTTTAAACCTGAAGCTCAGTCCGTCCACCTGCAGACAGAACTGAAGATGCTCGATCCCCCTTTTCTTCCCAAAATAGCTATGCTGAACAAATTCCTTTCCTTTTTACCAGTACATTATCTGCTTGGTTTTTGGGATGAGTGGCTGGATCTGATTTGTTGGAACTCCACAAACTAAGGGCCCTCTTAGTTTGTTCTAGGACTCCAGCAACAAGGGTAACACTCTGAAGGACACAAGTGGTAAGCTTTTGCAACTTCCATATGGTGCCAATTCTTCAATCTTGAAGGGTGCAAGTACTGTGCAAGCATGGTTTGTTCTACTTTGAGTTCAGAGGATATTACAAACAGCCTGGAAAGTCAGGAAGAGACTGTCAGAGGGAAGGAGGCACTGCAGCAAAGACCCAATTAGGGCAATGCTAAGCAGAACTGTGGGGTCAGAAGCAAAGGTGCTATATAGTGAGTACCTGCCAGGGCAATTGCCCCATGAAGCCATGGGAAGGAGGTCATTGCAAGGAGTCTCTGCTAACCACCCAAATCTCAAAACTGTTGGATCTACCAGCTTGCAGTACCAGTCTGGGAGAGCTTCAGGCAAGAAACTCTAATCTGTGAGAGCTTCTTCTTGGTCTGTACCCAGCAAAGCCAGGGGGATGTTTTTGCCTGAGGCCTTGTGGACCCAGCTCTTATCTCAGTGTGTCCAGGAGGTAGCACATGGAGTGAAAAATTATTCTGGAGTCTGAAGATTTAATGTTTTCTCAGTTGAGTTTTGGACTTAATTGGAGCCTATAACTCCTTTTGTCTTGCCTATTTCTCCCTTTGGAATGGGAATTGTGTTATTTTTTTCAACATGACCCCAGGATCAATGGCCTGTTTACATACACACACACACACACACACACACACACACACACCATATAACCTAGACGTTTGTGTAAGTGTACTCAATGATGCTCACACATTAACAGAATTACCTAAAATGCATTTCTTAGAACGTTATCTGTTATTAACTGATTCATAACTGTATATTATCATTTATCAGGTTAAGAAAATTAAAATCACAATGTGTTACAACTTGTGTGTATATACACAAGAGAATGGATAAAAAGACTGACTATACAAAGTGTTGTGATGACACGTTCATCTAGAACTCATACATTGCTGGTAGGGGTGTGAAATGGGAACAGTTTGTCAGTTTCTTTTCTTTTTTTTAAAGAGAGGGACAGTGAGAGAAGAGAGAATCAATTTTATTTAGTTTTTCATGTGGCTTTCATTGCTCCAACACTTTGTTGTGTATGTGGTGCTGGTGTTTGAACCCACGTCTTCGTGCATGGCAGGCAAGCACTGTAACCGCTGAGCCACTACCCCAGCCCCAGTTTGTCAGTTTCTTATTAAGTTAATATGATCCACCAACTCTTCCCTGGATGTTTATCTAAGAGAATTGAAAATATATGTCTAGAAAAAGGCTTATAACTTGATATTCATTACTTCTGTATTCATAATTGCTAATTATTAGAAACAAACCAAACATCTATTAACTGGTGAATATATAAACAGACTGCAGTATATTTATACAATACAATGGAATACTACTGAGCAATAGGAAGGAACAAACTACAGTTTTACAAACAGCAGAATGAATCACAAAAACTTCATGCTGAATGAAAGAATTCAGATACAGAAGAATATTGTTCAGGTGGAATGCTCCTCTGCCAGGTGTCAGAGTAAGCCAATTAAAACAATAAGCGAAAGTGAATTTACAGACAACACTTACTATAATAGTAAAAGCAAAAGCTGACCTAGAGAAATCTGCTGTTGCATTTCTTCTGTGGAATGATGCATCATGTTGAGAGGTGGATTAGCTCATTTCATTGTGAGGAAGCCCCCACCCCAAAGAAAAGGGCAGGGGTGGGCAGAGGAGAGAAAGGGAGAAGGATTAGGAGTGGAATAGTACTGTTTTCCAAGTCAGTGTGGAGAAAAGTGTCTTCAAGGTAATTATTCCCCCAATCCGCACCCTACATTAAAGAGGTTAAGGGGTTGACGCAAAGCCAACCTGAGGAAGGACCTGGCAAAAGCTTAAAATGAAGAGACTTCCACATAAAAGTGTACCTGGTCTGGGATTGCAGCTATGCATAAAGCCATGCTTTCTCTTATGACATTTGCCAGATAAAGCCTTTGTAATTGCTTGTGGTTGGGCCTGAAAAATCTGAAGTAGGTATTGGCCAGGAGTTGCTCCAGAATATACTACAGAAGTCCATTTATACAGCACTTTTAAGAGTGGTTGCTATAGATTGGGAATAGTGGGTGTAGATTCATTATAAAGGGACACAAATAGAACTTTTTAATGGGGGTGTTTCTTTTACTGTTGTACACAATTTTAAAAACTCATCAAATGTACGTACAAAATTGAAGCATCTTTTTATAATGTAAATGATATCTTTTAGTTGATTTTAAAAGTAAATAAAAATAAGTTTAATTAAATTCTGAGTGTAGTGTAAAAATATTAATGTGTTTAGTCCAACTCAGTTTTTAATTATAAATTGTAAAGAGGATACAGGATTGTAGTGTGAAAACAGAATATAAACTTTTATGGGTTAGGTCAAATCATGTGGTAGACTTATTGTAGTCAGAATGGCAGAAATGAAGAATACGAAAAATAACAGCTGCTGGAGGAGTTGTGGGGAGAAAGCAACACTAACACTGTTGATGGGGCTGCAAACTGGTACAGCCACTCTGGAAAGCAGTATGGAGACTCCTCAAACAACTGGGGATGGAGCCACCATTCAACCCGGCTATCCCACTCCTCATTAGTCCCCTAAATTGCTTAGGGCTTCACTTACTCGCTTAGGCTGACTTCAGACTTCTGATCCTCCTGCCTCAGCCTCGTAAGTCACTTGGATTGTAGGAATGTACCACAGAGCCTGACTCTATTCTTTATTTTTCAACCTCATTATTGAATTTCAGTTTTTATGAATATATCTCTCATCTATGTTTTCTACTTGATTCTCTTTAGAAAGTCTGTGTATATATATTTCATAAATGCTTGCCTTCTTTCATGGTTTGTGTTGCTTTATTTATTGGACAATTTAAAAATTGCACATAATTTGGAGGTTGATTTCAGATTGTTTTGCTCTAATTGTTCAATTGTGAATCCCCATCTCTTTTTTAAATATTGCTACTATTTCTCCTTATATCAGATTTTTTTCATATATTGTGTCATTTTTATTACTTTGAACTATTTTCAAAAGACATTATTGAAAGGGAGCCTAGTTTGCATGACTTTTTTAAAGTTATTTTTTATTAGAGCATTATAGTTATACATAGAAATTGATAAAATCTTACATACATGGAATTTTATTTACTCCATTTTGGTCCCTGTCTCCTGCTTTCCCACTTTCCTCCCTCCTCTACTATGCTGATCTTCCTTTCAATCGTTTATTTATTTATTTATTTTTTTGGTGCTTTCTACATGTACATAAAAGGGAGTGTTCACACAGCATGATTTTGTTAAATTCATTCCTCATTTCCTCCACTTTCTGTCCCTCCTCCCTCTCTATCTCCTGCTCCACTGATACTCCCTATATCTATATTATATCCAGTTGCCACTGTTCTTTTATTCTATATTTTCTTCTAGCTTTCACATATGAGAGAAAACATTCCACTCTTGATTTTCTGAGTCTGGCTTATTTCACAACATTCTATTCTCCATTTCTATCCATTTATAGTAAAATGTTATAATTTCATTCTTTATGACTGAGTAAAAATTCATTGGATGTATATACACATTTTCTTAATCCATTCATTTTCATTCATAAGCATTTGAACTGGTTCCTTAATTTGGCTATTGTGAAGTGAGTTGCTGTAAACATTGATGTGGCTGCATCCCTATAGTATGCTGATTTTAGATCTTTTAGATATATACCAAGGAGTGGGATTGCTGGATCATATGGTGGTTAAATTCCTAATTGTTTAAACACTCTCCATACTGCTTTCCAGAGTAGCTGTACTAATCTGTAGTCCAACAACATATGAGTGTACCTTTCTACCCACATTCTTACCATCATTTACTATTATTTGTATTCTTTTTTTTATTAAAGATTATGTAAGTGTTTATTTTTTTTATTTGTTTGACCTAGTCTTACATATTGTAGGGAATCATTGTTATATATCCATGCATACGTGGATATTGATAGAGTAAGTTAAGGCCAATCTTAGTCCAGGATCTCCCCATTTCATCCACTGCCTGCTCTCATGTCTCCTTTGCAGTACCCCCATGTTGTAGATAGAAATAATCATATACATACATATATATTTTTGAAATTTCTGAGTTTCTCTGCTGGCCTGTGTATAGTTAGCCTTCTCTTGGGAGTCGAGAGTTCCCAGTTGCATTGATAACCACCCAGTCTCTCTCTCCCACCCCACCTTGCTCCCTTCTCCCCACACTTTCATAGTTAGGGTTCCCCCAGCTTGTGTGAAATTTCAATTATGTTGAGTTTATTACTTAAACTTAGCTAACTTTCATCCTGTATTAGATTTTACGCTAGCTTCCACATGTGAGAGAAAACATTCAGCCCTTAAGTCTCTGAGTTTGGGATATTTCACTCAGCATAATTTTTTTTTCCATCTCCATCCTTTTGGCTGCAAATGCCATAATATCATTCTAATAGCAGAGTAGAACTCCATTGAAAAAAAATATATATATCTATCACGGTTTTTTAATGTACTCATCCAGAGGGGGGCATTTGGGTTTGTTCCATAGTTTTGCTATTGTAAATTAAGCTGCTAAAAACATTGATGTAGCTGGGTCTCTGTAGTATGCTGATGGATTATGGCTCTTTTGGGAAAATACTGAGGAGTGGAATAACTGGATCATAAGGTGGTTCCAATCCTTGTTTTTTGAGGAGTCTTCATGCTGCTTTACAGAGTGGCTGTACAAATCTGTAGTCACACCAATAGTGCGTTAGTGTTCTTTTCTTCCCACTACCCCTCCAGCATCTGTTATTGTTTGTATTCTTCATTTTTGCCACTCTGACAGGAGTGAGGTGGAATTGCAGTGAAGTTTTGATTTGCATTTCTTTGATTGCTAGTGATGTAGAACATTTTATCATATACTTATTGGCTTTTTGGATTTCCTGTGTTCAGAAGTTTCTGTTTAGTTCTCTAGCCCATTTATTGATTGGATTATTTGTGGTTTTGGTGTTCTGTTCAGTTTTTTGAGTTCTTTGTACATTCTGGATGTTAGTTCCCTGTTGGAGGTGTAGCAAGCAAAGATTTTCTCCCATTCTGTAAGTTCTCTGTTCACACTCTTGGCTAGTTTTTTAGCTGTGCAGAAGCTTTTCACTTTAATGACATCCCATTCATTCTTAGCTTTAATTCTTGTGCTATGGAGAGTCTTGTTAAGGCAGGAGGTGCCTACACCAACGTGTTGGGCTCTGTGCAAAAGAAAATCTCTGTATGGGACGCCATGATACTTCTCTCTCCTCCCCCTTCATATTTCGCACGCTCTGAGCAAGACGGGCTATGTGCCTGCACATTAGTGCTGCTTCCTCTCCCTCTCTCTCTCTCTCTCTCTCTCCACGTTCCCAGTCATGATAGATGACAACACCAACATAACAGTCGCTCATTGGCTGGGATAAGTCAGTCTGCCGCTTCACCATTGGTCCCTTAGCAGCCTGCTCTCGCTATATCAATCCATGTGCATAAAAAATAAACAGGAGAAGTTTCAAGGTGCCATCCACGCGTGAGACTAAGTTCTTTCTCCCCAGGCCGGGAGGAAAGGGACCCTCAGACAGGAAAGCAGGGTCCAGAATTCTGGCCGCCGGTGTTCGCCCCCTTTCGTCCCCGCCTCCCCGACCCGTCCTGTTTCGGCTCCTGGGGAACGGCCCGGTCGGGCCTGGCCGGTCCGGGTTGTTCCGCCTGCTGCCTGCTCTGGAATGCGGGGAGCAACAAAATGGTGCCCCGTGTGAGGATATTCTCACGATCCCCCGACAGGACCCCGCCCGCCAAGAGGATATCGAATGAGTAATTCCTGCTTTTTTCCTTTTAATCTCTCCCTGTTCAGATAGAAGTACTCAGCACCCACATGTTAGGGCCCCGCCTCCCTTGCTTTTAATTTCTCCCTATTTGGCTGCAAACCCCGCCCCCCCCC
>PVKS010022968.1:0-33032 GCA_004027875.1 Aplodontia rufa
CTCGTTCTTCAAGCGCTGATGTTCTGTTTTCAGTAGAGCAAGCTCTGGTGTTGGTTTCTTCCAGAGAGGATTTGATTTGATTAACTGTGTTTTTCAATCCTGATAGCTCTGCTACATCTTTTTTCAGAATTTCTATGTCTTTGTATAACTGGTCTCTCATTTCGTGGAACTGCACCCTTATTTCTCTGTATAAGTTATCGCTCATCTCTTGAAATTGTTGTCTAAACTCATTACTTAATTCCTCTCTCAACTCTTTGATTGCATTACTAATCATAATGCTGACGCAATGCCTTTGATTTTCATCTAGGGCTCCAGCCATGGGCTCCTTTCGTGGCGAACTTTGGGGTTGAGGAAGTGAAATATTTCCCCTTTTCCTCATTTTCTGGGTTCAAGAGTCTGATTTGTACTTTGAGAAAATTGCTCTTGGTGGAGTAATTGAAGCTTCTTCTGGCTTAGCTTTGTTGTAATGGGTTACTTCAAGAGAGAACTCTCAGTGTTTATGAGAGGCAGCCAATGCCCGTTTTGCCGTGTGTCTAATTCTTCAGATATCTGTGTCTCTCTTGGAAAATTGCTGATGCAGTGTATTTTTCCCAGTCAGAGTCAGAGCCCCAGCGAATGTTGTCACGCTTCAAGACGCCATCATCCGCCGAGTCTGAGTTTGCATTTTCTTATACTCTATGCCTTATTATCTTCTGTGATTCTCCAGTAACATGTGAGAGGTATCGTGCTGGGTACTGCAAGGGGATGCCAAAATTGACTAAGGCGTAAGTTCTCAGGAACTATACCATATCTGCAGTGAGCGCGGAGACTCCAGGACTTCAACTGTTCCGGGCCTCGCTCTGCTCCCACGGAAGAGGCGGCCAGGGTCCCGGCAGTCCGCGACCCTGCCGCACCTCGGCATCCGGGGGCTGCCGCAGCTCTTCTCGGAAGCACCCCTCCACCCTCCATATTTTTTTAAAGAGAGAGGGACAGTTAGAGAGAGAGAGAGAGAGAGAGAGAGAGAGAGTGTCAATTTTTTTATTCATGTTTTTCATGTGGTTTTCATTGCTCCAAGACTTTGTTGTGTTCATGCTCCTGGGGTTTGAACTCGCATTCTCATGCATGCCAGGCAAGTGCTGCAACCAGAGCCACCTGTCCAGCCCCTTCATTTTTAAAATGGAAAATAAAATCAAAAGAAAACTACTATAGCACTCAAAATAATTTAGTGTCCTCAGATAAAGCTTTAACAGAACACAGTCATAAGCATTCATCTGAACGCAATTAGTGGTCGCTTTTGTGCTTCAACAGCACTGAAGAGGATCTGCAAAAGAGACCTCAGAGGCCCTCTGGCCCCCCAAAGCCCAAAACACTTAACAAAAAACTTGCTGATCCCTGATCCACAGTGCCAGCTTTACCAAGTATGTATACTGAATCCGTGAATGCCATTTATTGTTTCACCAGCCATCTGTCTTCAGAGACAGTAGAATCTGAAAGGTTTCTGACTTGCCCAGAATGGGTTATTGCTCCAGAGACATCTGAAGATTACCTTTCTCCCAAGGAGAAAACGTAAGTCAGTGTTTCCTGAACTTAAGTGGTTGCACACATGAACAACATGGCATTCTTTTCTTTTTAAAGAAAGGGAGGGGGAGAGAGAGAGAGAGAATCAATTATTTTTTTTTCCATCTAGCCTTTGTTTCTCCCACACTTAGTTGTGTATGTGGTGCTGGGATTTGAACCTGGGTCCTTGCACATGCCAGGCAAGAGCTGTAACCACTTAGCCGCCCCTCCAGCTCCTAACATGGCATTCTACATGGAGCAGTGAAAGTACTAAAAGATAGGATTTCATGCTGTCGTATGCCAAATCATGCCAGATGCTGCCACCGGGAAGCAGAGCAGAGAAAATGAGACAACTTAAATGGAGCACAGGTAGTTTGTAAGTTTGGCAATAAGTAGGTGAATTAAGCACCCACTTAGACATGCAACTCAGAGTGGTTACATGAAAGAAATTAAATGCCATATGAAATCCTAAAATCTTTTCAAATTCTTAAATTTCCTGTCACCAAAATTAAGGAAAAATGTAACTATTAAGAATGCACACACAGGGGCCGGAGCAGTGGCTTGGCAGTTACAATGCTTTCCTGGCAGAAGCAAGTACGCAAGTTTGAGCCCCAGCATCATATACACGACAAAGTCTTGGAGCAACAAAAGTCACATGAAAAACTAAATAATTAAAATTCTCTCTCTTTCTGTCCCTCTCTCTTAAAAAAAAAATGCACACACAGAGGTTGGAGTGGCTCCACAGTTACAGCACTTGCCTGGTATGCAAAAGGACATGGGTTCGAACCCCAGTACCATGTATGCAACAAAGCGTCGGAACAATGAAAAACTAGATAAAACTGATTCTCTCTCTCTCTCTTACTGTCTCTCTCTCTCAAAAAAAAGATAAAGAATGTATACACGACCACTTATGGTACTGAGAACCCTGGAATGAGAATAATTAAATAAGCAAGTCACAGGGACATGAAGAAAACAGTAACCTGGGAGAGTCTGTCTGGCAGAAAGATTCGGGCTGATTCAAGAGTAAGGTTTCTAACAGCTCCCCATGACTCCAAGACTTAACTGCACTTGTCCCCAAGCTGCCTTGCTTAAAATGAAAATAAGCCAGTGTATTCAGAAAGTTTGATAGTGCTTTGAAAATAAAGTATTAGCTGAGATTATCCTAACACATGATTGTTATCATTATTACTATTATTTTCCTAATCTTCTTGAACATTGCCATTAATACATGGAAGCTGAAAATACACCATAACCAAGAGAAAACTTGATTTCCTGAGATTTCAGGCCAGGGAAAAGATGTCTTTGAAGATCATCTTCTTAGGGACTCTAGTCCTTTTTATAGCTTGACACTAGCAGTTGAGTGTCTCAACCCAGTAAGCCACAGCTCCGACACCACCATTCCATAAAGGAGACACAATTGGCATGTGGGCACACAACTGGCATAGGCCCACTCAGGGATGGGCACTACTCCAAGCATGCTGGTGCACCTTTATCCTTTTCCTCTCATTTGAGAGACATCTTCGGAATCCAAGTAAGAGTGACATTATTGAAAAGTGATTCTGTTAGCAACACATTATTTGCTATGAAACCGAAGATATGACTAGTATTCTTCCTATGACACAGCTGGGAACTAAGAGTCCGTCCTGTTTCAATGTGGGCAGTTATATGGAATTCAGTAATTTCTGAGTTTTTTTTAAATATATCTGATAGCCAAAAGCCCTTTCTATATTGAGCCAGAATATCTCCACCCACAATTTCTACTCATTAATCCTAGTTCGTCCTTGGGACTGAAAAGAAGGATTGAACCCCTCTCCAACACAATGACAATTAAGTATGTGAAGATAATGACCATGGACACTGTCCTATCAGCCTTTCCACAAATCCCACTCTGCAGCAACCCTCACCTTATCCCTTTCACATGGATAGATTGGCAGACTTTTTGTTCTTTCTCACAATCTTGCTTATCTTAAAAATTGAGGCTCCCCCTTAAGAATTCAATTTTTTACTAAAGGGTCTACAGCCATGTTTCCAACCATAAAACCCATATTTTAAATAAAAATAATTCCCAAGGGTATTTTTCAGGTTGAAAAAAGAAACACTAAATCCCTTGACCAGAAATTCTGCATCATCCATACTTTCTGAGAAAGACAAAATTCAGGATGTGGCTCAGGTACTCTCTCCTCTAGGCAGCATCCACTGATCTACACAGCCTGAGTTAGCATCTCTTTTAGATCTTCATGGATCTTCCCCAAAACACAATTAACTAAGTCTTATTAGCTACTAAATTTTTGTGTCTACATTGTTTTCCCTCAAAACTGGAAGCCTCCTGAAGGCAGAGACACAGCATCTTTCTTCTCTCTACTCCTGATACCCAGTATTCTGCCTGGCACACAGAGTCATTTACAGATTTTCCAAGTGATTTAATGAATGTAACAACATACAAAAACAAAACAAAACAAAACAAAAAAACCCCACACACCCACACAGAATCATTGCAGCAACTGATGGAAATCAGAGAAGGAACCAAAAGTCCATCAGCTTCCAAAACTTTCTTTTTAAAATATCTGCAGCTTTCCAGGAACAAATCCACCCCATGTCTGAACCACAGTAAGGAATTGTGCTTATAATTAATGAAGCTTGTAAGCAATAAATAACATTTAAACAAACCTAAGAGAGAAACAATTCCATGCAAGGTACTTAAGAGGAGGAGAGAGATCATTATGGGGAAGGTTCCTGCAGAGATATCCAGCCACAGGCATCACCCAATCAGCTCAGAGAGGTGTAGGCTCCAGGGCTGGGAGACACTTCGGGATTTCACTGCATCTCAGCAGGAACGTGTGGTGCAGCAATTAGAGAAACAACTTGCAGGAATATCCACCTCTCTCTCCCAGTAGTAGTGCTGCTTGATACAGACCTTTAATTTATTTCATTTTGTTGTCTAATTGCACGTCTGAGAATACAGCTGAACAAAGAGCTCTCTACCTCAAATGCTTGATGATCAGAAAACCAATTGTGGGAGGCAATTCTTCTGTAGGCTTGGGAACACAGAACTAAAATATTATAATAGACGAATTAACAGGAAAGAAAAGACTTGAGAGTCTAAATCCAAAGCAAGTGCTTTTCATTTAACATAAATCTTATAGCTTAAGTAAATCAATCATGGGTAAAGTATAAAATTTGCAAGAGAGTCACAGATGAGGCAAAAGATGTGTGAAATAAAATAATTTTCACACTGAACTGAAATATAAATCTCTGAATTTACTTTGGTAAAACTCTTGAGTAGAGAACCATTAGTAGGTTCTTCAAATAATCAGAAGTTTACTTAATTGCAGGAATTATAGCTTTTGAGACAAAAGCTTCAAAAACTTTATATGAAAGAGGAGAAATAAAACCTACATTTTATCTTCAGATTCCAAGGACATCCATATTTGCCTAAATAAAATACTTGCAAGATCCTCTTTTATTTTTAATTAGCTTGAAAGACTGACAATGGTGTCACAGCTTAGAAGTCTTCAAAGGTCTAATTAGTTGCACAGTGATAAGCTCTAGTCTGTTCTCCAAATTTGATATTCTTTTTATTCTCACTGAAAAAACAAAAATTTTGCCTTAATTTAGACAATGACCTACATAAATTTATATTAGCTTTAAGTCCTGCAAAATGCTGAAATCAAGGCTAACTTCTCATGCCTGGTACTTAGCTCCTAATTCCTAAATCCCTGCCTAGACTGTTGTAATGACACAGCCCTGGCCATGTGGCAAACTATAAATGCTATCAGGAGGAGAATCAAAGGATAAAAGGGGGACTAACCAAGATGGGGCATAGTGGGAGGCTGGGCATAACCAAGCCATGTGTCCAGTCATAGGAGGGGAAGGTCCTCGATTACAGGATGTGGAGGAGTCTATGTCAAGTCATTCTGGGGATGTATGTCAGTGTCTAGAGACTTGGATAATGTTAAAGGATGGGTAGAGTAACCACTCCAAGAACTATGAATATCAGTGGTTGACAGCTTAAGTTTAAGATCAGATGGTATAAATAACCATCCAGAGATGAGAAACAAGGACCAACACAGACTTCAGTCCCTGCCTCTTGACATCTTATTTTTCTCATTTATTTATTAATTTTTTAGGAACTCAAATGTTTTCTTGTATTACCTACTCACATATTATTTTCTTTACCAGAAGCTCACCAGGCTCTATTAACTCTTATTCAGCCTTCACACTTTCACATACATAGCAAGGAAGTCTTCCCTGCCTATCTTGTGTGGAGTTTCCCTGTGCCAGGCAACTCCAGCACCATTTCCTTAGCCTTGCCACACTGGTCCCAAAATATGTGCCCAAAATCTGTCTTCCCCACTATACTACGAACTTCATACACTCAGGAATTCTGCTTGTATCTTACATTCCTGGACCACTGGAGGTCTAAAGCAAATATTTGTTGAGTTCATCAATGAACTCATCAGGAGAAAAACTGAAAAAGACAACGCAGGGAACATCTAGGAATTTTACTTTTTGACTCTTTACAAACAACAAAAACAGCAAAACCAATGCAGCCACTACAAATATATATATATATATATAAATAATTATATATATATAAATAATTTATATATATATATAAATAATTTTTAGGTCTCTAAAAAATTTCTGATACAGCCAAAATCAGAACATAAAGAAAAACTGCTTTGTTATAATAATGTACAGAAACAAAATTCTTAATGCGTAAGTGTGATTTATAGGTATTACAGGCCTGGGTTATTCTTCTCTAGTCAAGTACCAGATTTGTGCTCCCAGAACCATCACCACCAGTAATTTTACACCTAAAATACTTCTTTGCAGAATTCAATACACACTCTTCATAAGTCTAAATATCACTTCCTATGAACAGCCTTAAAGTAAAAGAGAAAACACAGCTTAAACCCCAAGAGAGATGAAATGAGATATTTGTTCACCTTCATCTCCATTTGTTGAGAACCTACACTCTTTTAGGTAGAACCCTAAATGATTTACATTATTTTTAATGCTTAATAAAAATCCCCCAAGTGTGTATTAGTATCATCATTTTATTTTTATATAAAAAAGAGGCTCTGAGTAGTAAATGAACTTTACATCAAGCAGTTCCTAGAAGTGGACTCGGGGCCAAGGTCAGATACACCCCAAAACTGCACTCTCCCCACAGTCCCTTGCTGGAACTAGCTGGCAGCAGCCTGTCAGGAGAGTTCTTGACAGCCAGAAAGTGACTCAGACTCCCACAACCTTGTGGGTCATCAATCTCCACCTTCTCCTCTTTCCTTCCCATCTCACCCTAATTCCTCCACCAGCTCCACTCTATCGTCATGTGGAAAAATGATGGTAAAACCCACTCAGAGCACACTCCTCCTTCAGTGAAGTTTTGTTCTCAGGATAGCACTAAGCGAGGACATAACAGTTTAGATTTCTTGTTTTAAAATATACATCAAAAGGAGAGAACGTTTTCAAACAATGAAATGTGTTATCAGATACCGGTAGAGAGCAGCTTCCCCTGCCCCTCTCATGGACAACTTTATGGCACAAGGAAATCTAGGTGGTGGGACTTACCCTCTCCATCTCTTTGAAATCATCATCTAGCTTGGTTCCTTCAGCTCCGCCAACCTTCTCACTCACTTTCTGCAGAAGATAACCACAAAAGAGAATTATTATAAACAGTTTCATTTACAAAGATGTAGTAAAAGCTTTAAGCACTTTCAGGAACATCATCTAGCTCTTTCCCGCTCAGACCTGGGAGACAGTGTGTGGTGACATGAAGCTGCTCACCCACAATCTACTGAGCTCACAGGTGAGGTGGAGCAGAGCCCTGTGGCCATCTAAGTCCAAGTCAACTCTGTGGAGCTCAACCCTGACTTCATCATGGATTATACCCTAAGCGGAAGGGAAAATGCTTCTTGGGACTGCCAATACCTTATATCTGGTGGAGGTGTTCAAAGAGCTGATTGAGGGGTAAGAGAACAATGAGACATTTCTGAGAAAAATGCACCAAGTGCTGCTGGAAGTGGATATGCTAGGGATACCCTGCAATGTCCAGCATCCAGTATCTACTCCACTTTAACATGTTTCTGAACGATAAGGAAATTGAGACATAACTGTACCAGGTATCCATTTCACATTTTGTGACCATGTGTAGCTTTGTTGATAAATATCCTCTTTGCTAGTTCTGACTCATGTAGCTCCAACCATTGACCCAAAGATACAATGACCACACAGTGTTCTCAAGCTCCATAGTATATCGTTTTTCTCTCATTAAACATTCTTAACAACAAAAAAAAAAGGAAGAAGAAATATCATTCAGTGCAATCTCACAATGATTTTCTGAATTAGGTGGACAGTCCTATTTTCACAGTAGGAAACTGTAGTTCAAAGGGTTTAAAAACAACCTTATGTGGGTACTGAAGCAAGAATTTAAACCTGTATCTTCTTATTTCCACCTTGATGCTCTTTCTACTATATAAGCCATCATACAAATATACCTAATCACTAACATTTTCCTTTTGGAAGTTTGAAAGAATCACATCATATAATAATCACTTCCCTCTGATAATGGATCTCAAATGCTACCCAGGTAGAAAATTGCTACTTCTTCAACCTATTCCTCAATGGGCTATTGAACAGATAATCACAAGCATCTATCAAACTATTAAGCAAAAAAGAAATCAGCCTAGCTGATCTTTAGATAAAAAGACGAATACCAGTCTTACACAGCTCCGTTTAGCTGTCTACACATCCTTACATACAAAGACAAACTATATGGGAAAATATTGAAGGTATTTCTTTGCTAACCAATCTTTTCCTATTATCATAATTTTATATTTATAAAGTAACACATGCCAATTATCTTTTTCTATAGGTAAAATTCATGTTAACAAAATGATCAGCCTGGTATTTTCTGAAATAATTATTCAAATTAAGGATAATAAATAATACTCTGGTTTCATTGAAGACAGGAATGCTGAATGCCAATGACACAAGACTGTCATTTCCCCTTAAAATACTGACTGTAAAAGCAGTCAGATATAGTCCCCTAAGACATCACTGAAATACACAGCTTTCAATTTCCTTCACTAGCTGCTTGGTTCAGAGTCTTTTCAGAGGATCCTCACCATAACCATGTGCAGTGATCTCAGCAGCATCCTGGGTTATCCCAGTGAGCTTGGTTCACCTCTTTAAAGGGCCCCCCTGGATATGTAACTCCAGATCCTGCCAAGGGAGCTCTGAAAAACCTTTGTGGGGCTGGAGGTGTGTTTTTTAACCTTTCTACCATATAAAACCCTTCAGAAGAAACTACTCTTGGGAAAGCTGACTTGGAATTCTATCACCCTGAATACCAGATGCCATTCCTTCCCCTCTCCTACCCCCAGTAATAACAGAATGAATATAGTGCAGGGGCAGAGCACAGGGGCTGGCTCCTCTACGCTGCCAGGCATGTGCAGTTGTTATGAAAATAATGTGGCATAATAACCTCAAGAACCTATATCTGAACCCACAAAGTTTATAAAGCATACTAAGGTATATAACTCCTTTTGCTTATAGCATTCTGGATTCTTCCATCAATTTTTTTAACTGTCATTTCATACTTGGAGAAGAAGCTAGCACTTTTCCTTAACACAGTACAATCTTAGGTTAGGATGGCAAGATTAATAAAAACAGTATTCATGTCTTTAATTTGTATCACTGACACATACTTTCATTTGTAATTTACCACTTAATATGAGTTCCCCATATTTGTAGAACAAATAAAAGGAAGCTGAGGCTTGCACAGATTAAATTACTTGCCCATGGCAGGCACTTATAGCTAGGCAGAGCTGGCTCCAGAACCTGAACCTCAAGTTTTCCCACACCAACTCCCAGGCTTTTTCAGAATCACCTCACAGCACTGAAGAGCTGTCCTTGGTGCTGGCCTTCTCTGCCTGCCATTCTGTCAGAACATCAGTTGGGCAGATATAGATTTCCTGTCTCTACCCTTTGTCTTCCACTGCCTGGAATAAGCTGATTACCAACTCTTTCAGCAGTCTGCACAGATCCAGGCTATGTCTGGCATCAGTATCACCTAATCTAAAACCTACACAACTGTGATCTGGCTCAGCAGCTAGTTTCTTTACCTGCATCTGAACAGATTTTTGCCAAACACAAAATGGAAGAGGGAGATGGGAGATGTTCCAAAATAAAATTCAGTTTAGAACCTCCTAGTGGACTCCCAAGTGCCAGATACTTGACCTGCTAGTTAATGTTTAAGTTATATAATGTAAGGAATGGAAGGGAGGGGTCTTAAGGGTTATTAATACCAAATTTTCCCTATTTCCTTACCAAATTTTTACTGTGCCAAACGGATTTCCTCCCTCAGTTCTGCTCAATGACAGCAGTTTCAATTCAAATTTAGGCTCTTTATCTTATTCTTTTTTTTTAAGAGAGAGGAGAGTGAGAGAGAAAGAAAGACAGAATCAATTTTATTTAGTTTTCCATGTGGCTTTCGTTGCTCCGAGACTTCATTGTGTACGTGGTGCTGGGGTTTGAACTTGTGTACTTGTTCCTGCTAGGAACGCATCATAACCATTGAGCGACTGCTCCAGCCCTCTTTGTCTTATACTTTGAAGTACATGGTTTACCACTGAATTTGGGCCATAAAACTCAAATCCAGTTGAACGCCCAAACAATAAACAAAGACTTACTACACAACTTCAGATTGCCATCTCCATTCTACTGGACTATCTCCATAATCAAGAAAATATAGACCAAAGTTCTACCATTGTCAAAGAGAATCATGATAGATCCCTCACATGACCAGCGAATGACACATTTAATTTTATTTACAAAATGTACACCAAAAAAGCAGTCAGCTGAGAAATGCCTCCATTCGTGACAGCATTAGACAATCCTGGTAACCTTGGTATAATCACAATTTGACCGACCCTAAGGAATGAAACATGGCCTCTTCCAAATCACAAGGGCCTATTTCACGGTTTCAATACCACAGTGCTCAACAGAGAATGTTTCAATTCCCTCCTCTCTACATCCATCAAGAGCTCAGCACCACAGTAGATTGCTCACTGCATCAAACACAAAACCGGGATCACACAGGCCATTAGTTCAGAATTAGTCCTAACTCTCCCACTGAGGCAAATTCATCTGCCTACTGGCTTTAACTATTTAGTTTACAAATGTATGCCTCCCCCCATACACACACAAAGTGGTGTGGAAAGGGAGAGGAAGAGAGGGGAGTAGGGAGACAACAGTGAGGACGAGAACATGACAGACCATTTCTTTCCTCTATGGAAGCTGCCATTTAAGTTGCTCTTAACAGTCAGCAAACAGTGAGTGATATCAGCAGTTAGTACCAATCTAGCCTGGTTGGTTGGGTGATATAATAACTCCTTACCCAGTTATGTTCCTGAGGGAGAAAAAGTATTACTCAAAATGACATCTATATTATTATCTGGGCTATTTTTCCAAGTCACAAAGGATCTAAATATATCAAGGCACTGAATTAAACATTGGGCTAAATAACAACTGACTCATTTCTTAGGAGGATGGCAAAGATCTTGTCCTCCTTTTCTTTGAATACATTTCTAAAATTTCCTTTTGTTTTATGCTTAAGAATCCATATGAGGGTTACTGAGCCCATACACCAATAATAATTTTCTTTTCCTTACCAGATACAATTTATTTTGTACCATTTTTTTCTAGTGAGGTAGTTTCTAAAATTAGGACTCCATGGTATTGAATATTTTGTGAAGACTCTAGTAATTGTTAAGTGCTTGCCACTTAAGAAATTAATCACCTATTCAAACTTTCGGAAAAGCATCTGAATCAAGCAGAACAGCACTAGTAAGCCAATATGTAGCTCTGTACCATCTACAAATTCTCTTGTACCACGCAATAAACCTCAAAACACTGAGGATTCAAGACCTTCCACGGTACTTTTAACAACATCTAGAGCTTGTATTCCTTATTTGACATTACATTTCCCATATATTCTGTCTTTCAACCCAACCAAAAATCTTGCCCTCCTCTATCTTATTCATTATATTCCTCACAAGAAGCACTCAGAAAAGCACTGCCAAACCAAATTGCAATGCAGTTTTGTGAACACTGCCATTAAGGTGATTCACAGGTGCCATCAAGTGAGGTGAGTAAGACTGAGCACCTCACTTTGGGATAGTCTTTCGAAAGAGAAAAAAGTAATACATCAGCTCAACTTTAAAGTTCTTTATTTTCAGTCTGCAGTAGTGGTCGTCTCATGCTCACTATTTTTCCTCTACAAAACAAGTAAGAAAAATGTCAGAGGGAACCAAGAGCAATACACATCTTAAATAAATGACCACTGTTCCCAGCCCAAAGGATGCTGAACTGCGTCCCAGCAATGACTCATCCACCCCCGCATTATCTGTCACCTCCAGGCAGAAGACATTCTATGCTCTAGCTGCAGCCCTGATTCTGCTCAGCATTGTGTTACATTTATTAAACCCTTAAGAGCCAACCCGTATCTCTAACTAAAAAGGTCTTCTTGAAAATCACATCAGTGAAATTCAGTAGACTTTACCAAATTCACAACATGCTCTCACACCTGCAAAGTTATTTAGCTCCTAACTTCCCTGTTTTTGCTCAGTTTTATCTCATACTGCTCATTACACAAAGTCGGGCTTTCTTACCACCTACCAAATGCACTGTGTTTCTTTATACAACTTTATTTCCCTTTTGTATGTCTTGAATTCTCCAGTTGTCTTAAATGTCAAGATTTTACCTTTTCCATCATCGGTGGCTGCCCAGCTTCTCTGGAAGTTATCAGATTCTCCATGTACTCTTATATTTTTTTTTTAAGAGAGAAGGACAATGAGAGAGACAGAGAGAGAGAGAGGCAGGCAGGCAGACAGACAATCAATTTTTATTGAGTTTTTCACATGGCTTTTGTTGCTCTGATACTTAGTTGTGTATGTGGGTGCTGGGGTTTGAACTCGTGTACTTGCGCATGCCAGGCAAGCGCTGTAACCGCCGAGCCACTGCTCCAGCCTTCCCCATGCACTCTTAATGAGATTCATCATCTATCAGAACACCCAGAACTAACTACTTAATGAGCAAAATTGCTGAAGATTTTTGCTCAACTGAATTTTAAGATGCTAAAGCAGGAATCAGATTGCACGTGCTTTTACTTGAAATTGTTTGACATACAGTATATAACATAGTGATTGCAGTGCACAGCAGAAAAAAACCTTGATGAAGTATTCTAAGAGAAAAACTGCATGTAAATTAGTGGAAGATGTTTAACTATGAGTTAGCATTGATTCTGTACTCCTTTTATGAGAGTGCAACCTCCCCTTTAAATATAGTATCTTTTCTTCTATTAGAGACAGGCCAAAAAATTAGAGAATTCAATAAAATGCACAAATATATAGAAATATACACACATGTAGACCAATCTGTGTGCATGTGTATATATATACCATACACATGACAGAAAGTATAACATTTTCCAAAATGCTTTTTAAAACTACCATAATTATATTAAGTATTACAATATATGTTTATTCATATTAAAACAGAATTGCTTTCATTAGCTTTCATAAATTAAGCAGTTAATTATTAAGACCGAATAGTATAGAATACATATTATTCTGACAATCTGCATGATGGAATAAGCTGTAGAATAATTTACTTACATGTACAAAGAATGACAATTCAGTAAATGGGTGCCACTTGGGGCAAGGTTTTAAATAACTGTATTTATGACAAGAAACATAGCAATTTTAGTCCAACAATGTCACTAATAGTTTCATGAAAGAGAAAATGCATAACCTCTCAGTGCCTCAATTTCTTCACCTGAGAAAATTAAAATCAACATCATCTAACATTGGATTTATTTTGAGAACTCTGGAAACTATCAAAACTCATTCTTAAAATAAAGGATCTTTATGTCTTTTTTGCTGTGTTGGGGATGGCATCCATGGCCTCACACATGCTAGGCAAGCATCCCTGAGCCCAAGGATTACTGTCTCAGTAAGCAATCTTACGCACATGAAGTTGATTTTTACACTGAACAAAACAATTATAAATGTAATTATAATGCATTATTAAAGAGCAACATTAATGTAGGATGCTGTCCCGTTTTCCCGGTGTTTGTAGAGTGGCACTGCCTCTGAAAATAGAGGAAAAAGTCTGTCCTCTGACTCCTCGTAAAAGCTCTTTAACTGCTACTCATTTGTTTTACTAGAAAATAAAAATTACGGCAATACATGGTGACATGTCAAATATTCAGAGGAAACTGGAAAGTCAATTTTATAGCACTATTTCTTGGATTGGGCTAATTACATACAGAGCTCGATTTTCCAGATGGTGGTAATCTATGTATGAAAGAGAAGGTGACTGAGTTATGAGATACAAACCTCACACTAGTTTTTCTCGGCTGTCATTACATTGGAATGCTTAAATGCCAGGATGTTTTGAAAATGAATTTCAAAAAATACATTTTTTCCTATCTGGAAATTAAAGATTTTCTTAGAAAAGAAGCAAAGGCATTTTTTTTAAAAGAGACAGTGAGAGAGTGAGACGGTAAGAGAGCAAGAAAGAGAATTTTATTTCATTTTTCATGTGGCCTTCATTGCTCCAGCACTTTGTTGTGTATGTGGTGCTTGGGTTCGAACCTGCATCCCTGCACATGCCAGGCAAATGCTATAACCACCAAACCACCACTCCAGCCCCAGAGCAAACACATTTTTGTCTCTCTAAAATGAACTAATTTCAATCATTTCTCAATGCCAAGCAAAATTTGTATATTGAAGAAAATCAGAAAGGTTCTCCTTACATGAAAACTGGTGATTTTCTCCCCACAAACTGAACAGGTTCAAGGCTGGTTATCTTCCAATATCTAGAGCTAAAAATTTTAAATGAGTTTGGGTGAGCTAAGATGCTTGGCCTGTTTTGCAGTTCACATCCTACCTTGCTCCTTGTCAAATACTATACAGAAATTGCAGAAATCGATTTGTACAGTGCTCTGACTGGTCCTTGTGTGGCTCACCAGGGTTAAAGGCAATAACCTAATCCCCACTTCCCCTAAATGAAATTTCCAACAACCAGGGAGCTAATTACTCACAGAAACCCCTCAAAAAAGTTGATAAAACTTATTATATCGGTATCATTCAGAGCTCCTGGTGCCTCGGTGGAATGATGCCTTATAACTATCATCATTTACAAATGACTTTATTTTTGTCTTGTAGAAAAATTTTCAAGTGTGTACAATATGCAGACTTTTAGTTCCTTGTAAGATAGAGAGTAATTATATTTCTATAATGTTTCTCCTTTCAGCCAATAGGAAGAATTTTTTTTCATTTTCATCATCTGCTGCAATAAGCTATTGAATTTAAAATATAAGATAAGACAATATCTACTAAAGACAGACTGCAAGACTTGAGGCAGAAATTATATCATGTGCTAGGTAAATTCTATTGAAAACTGTCATAAATTCCCTTAAATAAAAAGAAACCAAACTCATAAAGAGAAAAGGGTGCTAATAAATAAATTGAGATTTCAGATCTGGTTAAATGATCTAGAACCTATTGCTTGATGACTGAATTGATAAGGGAAAAGAGGAGATGATCTGGTCTTTGTTAAGCGAACTTCCTGGGAGTCCCTTTTCCACTAGAGACAGTTTTGTGAAACAATCTTTAAATGTTCCTGGGCCTTTTTCCTCATCATAAAATGGGGACAGGTATAGTGCCACTAGAAAACAAGGAGAGTTCTAAAACACCTTACAATTAAAATTTGATGCCTATTTCATTTATCAATTTTGATAGGCAACAGTATCCAGTTATTCAAATACTAAGGGGGTGGTGCTGTGGAGATATTTTATAGCTATGATCAACATCTACAATCAGTTGAGTTTAAGTAGAAGAGATAATTCTTTTTTTAATTTTTTTAAAGAGAGAAGGACAGTGAGAAAGACAGAGAGAATGAATCAATTTTATTTAGTTTTTTCATGTGGCCTCTGTTGCTACAACACTTAGTTGTGTACGTGATCCTGGGGTTTGAACCCATGTACATGGCATGCCAGGCAAGCCCGGGAACTGCCAGGCAAGCCCGGTAACCGCCAGGCCACTGCTCCAGCCCAGAAGAGATAATTCTTGATAATGTGGGTGGGTCTCATCAAATCAAAGGAAAAGTTTTAAGGAAAAAAAAAACCTGAGGTTACTCTGAGTGAGGAGGGAAAATCAGCCTCAAGACTGCCACATCAGTTCCTGCCCGATGTTCTAATGCTGCTGGTCTGCCCGAGAAATTTCACACTTGCCAATGGCCACTACCACATGAGCTAATTCCATGAAACAGAACTCTCTCCCCCTTTCTATAAACCCACATCCTTATCCAACTGGTTCTGGTCCTGTGAAGAACTCTGATGCAATTTCTACCTGTCACAGTGCTACTTAGATTCAACCAAGGTAAGAGATTAGGAACAGAAGGAAAAGAAAAAGTACAAAGCAGTGTTTGAAAAGAAACTGCTATGGCATTTGGGGGTTTTTCCTTTAACATTGAGATTATTTGGGGGCAAATAAATTTTTTTTAAAAAGACAAGAAATCCTCTTTAGATTAAATCCATCAAATGGAACGAATTACAACAGAACTCAAATTAATGTATCAGGCAGTTTGCTATCACTGAAATATGGGTCCCAATTCCATACCCAATAAAATGCCTGTCTCCCAGAAAAAGGTCTATTTGGATTGTATATAATAGATATGGAAAGTTATTGTGCAAAAATTCTTTAAATGTTTTAAACTTTTCCATGATGTTTGTATTGCTAAAAATTGTTGGCAAACATTTTCTTTTTTGAAGAAAGAGAGGACAGAGAGAGAGAGAGAGGCAGAGAGAATCAATTTTTATTTAGTTTTTCACATGGCTTTCGTTGCTCTGAGACTTCATTGTGTACGTGGTGCTGGGGTTTGAACTCACATACTTGCGCATGCCAGGCAAGCGCCAAAACCACTGAGCCACCTCTGCAGCCCCCAAACATTTTCTTGATAACAAAAATTGACTAAGAACAATTCAGTTTTATGTCCTTCAACAATAAGTCTAATGATTTGTTTACATGCTGATTGAATGGTGCTGCCACTAAGTGGACTACAGTACACCTCTGAAGATTTCCAAGGCCCTCTGTGCTTCCATAGCCTCTGGACCTAACTCTGGTCAGCATTTACTGGACTACTTAACACTGTGGTTTACCTGAGTATCTCTCCAATTTACTGGAGCTCCTAGAAGGCATTTTCTTTTCCATGGTGCGGGGTGGTACTGGGGATTTAACTCAGGAATGTCTTACAACTAAGCCACATTCCCAGCCCTTTTTATTTTTTTATTTTGACACAGGATTTCATTAAGTTGCTCAGGACTTCACTAAGCTGCTGAGGCTGGCCTTAAACTTGCAATCCTCCTGCCTCAGCCACCCAGGCTGCTGGGATTACAGGCGTGCACCACAGCAGCTGGCTGGAAGTCAGCGATTTTGATCTTGTTCTTCTCCACTTCCCAGAGTCCAGCGCAGCCTCTGGCACATGGGTGACCTGCAGTGTACCAGCAGGCAAGCAGGCAGTGCAACAGAATGCCGAGCTCTGCACTCAGTTCTGCTTCCTTTGCTCCCAAATCCCTGTGATGTCACTCTCTGGATAATCCCTACATTCACCTATTTCTTTTCCCTGTGACACACTTGTGTGCCGAGGGCAAAGTACAAGGACAAGAGGTGGTTATAGATAACAGGGTGATCAGTAGCAGCTGGTGACATTCTCCAACAGTCTTTAACAGGTTCTTTTAAAAAGGCAATAAATATATAGGCATGACCCTTGATAAGCATCTGATGAGAACAAGGCAGAGAAATCAGAATAAAGGCAGCGCTGGCCTAGGTAACACTCACTTAGCGGTCAGAAATACAAAGAGTTGCTTTTTTTTTTTTTTTTTTTTAAGTCCTTCCCTTTGAGTTGAAGTGGTGGCTCAGCGGTTGGAGTGCTTGCTTGGCATGTGCAAGGGCCCAGGTTTGAACCCCAGCACCACATACATAACTAAGTGTCAGAGGAACAAAGGCTAGATGAAAACATAAATAAGACTGATTTTTTTCTACCTCTCTTAAAAAAAAAGTCTTTCCCATGCCCATTCCCCTCCCTCTACTCCACTAATCTTCTATTTATTTATAGTATTTTTAATTAGTGCCCTGTGGTTATACATGAAGATACGTTACCTTTTTTATACACTTGTTCCCCACCACTCCATCTCCTTCACCACCACATTAGAATGTATCAACCTTCTCATCTCTGCCATTCAATTATTTGAAAAGTGTTCACTAGTTGCTTTTTATGTATCAGGCACTGAAGATACTGTGAGGAAGATGTGCAAAGGCTCTGAGGTCTATGGAGAGACATGGTTCCTCTAAGAGTCCAGAATGTATGAGGATCAGAGAAGTTGGGAGAAAGCCATTAAGATGCAGGTGGAGGTGCTGACAGGAGCCAGATCCTGCAAGTTCTTTTGGACTGAATAAAAGCCTTTATCTTAAGAGCATTGAGGCAGTATATTTGTAACTAAAAGACCTGACAAGAACAATTTTATGGAGGAAAAGTTTATTTGGGGGGATCCCAGCTTCAGAAGTCTTAGTTCATAGACAGCAGGCTCCATTCTTTGGAGATTGAGGTAAGGTAGAGGAGTGTGGTAGAGGAAGCTGGATCAGGGCATTGCAATCAGGAAACAACTCTACTTGCCAGATACAAAATATATACCCCAAAGGCACATCCTTAATGACACCAGCCACACCCTACCTGCCTTCAGTTACCACCTAGTTAATCCCTATCAGGGGATTCATTGGCTGATTGGGTTAAGGCTCTTATAATCCAATCATTTCACCTCTAAACCTTCTTGCATTGTCTCATACATGAGCTTTTGGGGTACACCTAATATTTAAGCCCTAACAGTGGACATGGATTTTCTCACTGTTCTAGAGGCTGGAAGTTCAAGATCCTGGTGCTGGCATGCTGGGTGTCTGTGAGGACTCTCTTTCTTGTTACAGACAGCTGCCTATTCACTGCATTCTCACAGGACCTGTCCTCCAAGTTGGTGTGGAGAAAGCTCTATCTTCTTCCTCTTATAAGGAACTCTATGGTAAGAGCCCAACCCTCAATATGTCATCTAACTGCAATTACCTGCCAAAGACCCTATCTCCAAATACACATTGGGGTTAGAGCTTCAGTGTATGATTCTGGGGAAGTATAAACATTCAGACCAAAATAGGGAGAAACATAACAGGATTTATGATGTTAAAGCTTCACCGAGATATATTTAGTGCAAAGCCACTTGACCAAATGCAAACCCTGCATCACAGAAGGGTGCTGTGTTAGGAGGAGCTCTTGTTCCTGCCATAAGGGCTATGCAGCATTTTGCTTTCATTTGCAGGACCACAGAGTCGTGACTGTCACAAGGCTGGCGTGCACAAAAGAACATATGGTATCTCTCTGTAAGAAGCCCCACATGCCTCAAGCCCCAAATTTGCTAATAAAAATACCCTGTTCTCTAAGTAAGCTTAAGGAACACATATTTTAAAATGTTGTTATCCTTTTGTTTTGGTGTCTTGTTTTTCTCCTTTTGGTTTTGGTTCTCCTCCTTACTCAGCATGTAAAATCCCCTAGTGCGAATTAATTTTCTGGAACCTAAGAGAAATTTTCCCAATAAATCATTTTATAGTTTTTCTGCAAACTGTTTCTCTTGAGTGAATTACCATCCACTCCTACGAAATATTTCTCAACTTAGAGCCTGCTCTGCTTGTTCTTTAAAACTCGGGGGAATCTCTTCAGTACAGCACAAAGTTTTAGATATCACAGTATTGCTGGAAGAGAAAGCAACACTGTGAAACTCTAAAAAAAATGGAGGAAACACCTCTTTCAATTTAATTGCTATGTAGTTCATCACCTCCTCCACCAGTTAAATACAGGTAATTTTCTTTGATTCTTAATTTAATTTTATTCAAGATACGATAACTAAGCCAAGGTAGAAGCCACAGCTTAAACATTAGCATCAGATTCTTGAAGAAGGATCAAATTAGGTTTCAAAAAGCTGACACCTTGCCATATTAGAGTTTTTTTTAAATAAGTAAATAACAGGTAACAAATTCAAAGCCCTTTATACGCTCCCTGGCTCCACTGGGATATCCGTTTTTCTTCCCAATGGCAGTTTTACTCTTTTACTGCCCACATATCTGCCTTATTCTGGGGTTCTCCCAAGCAGAGGCTGGGACACAGATGAAGGGGTAGCAGTCTGTTGGGGTGGTGGTCTGAGCAGGCAGAGGAAAGAAGCAGGAGGAGAGAAGTGGGCAGGACAGGCAAGGCCAAGGTAGAGCATGTTCTGAGCTGGTTACCAGGACAGGCAATGTGGCTCAGGGTTGCTGGGGTCCCTGTAAAGAACCACGGGGAACACACCTCAGCAGGGATTTCCAGATGAACAGGAAGTTATGGTGATCCTCACTGGATGATTCATGTCCCCTACAGTTCAAGGTCACTTGGAGGTGTTTTAACTGCTGACCTTTCAGGCTGCACCCAGGAATAGCTGAAGTTTCAAGGCACAGGACAAACACCTGCAGCAGAAAGTGTGGAGGTGGAGTAATGGAGCTGTTCACCAAGCCCCCAGGGTGAGGCCATGTGGCCCTGGGAACAAGGCCACCTGTATAGTAGGGGCCTGCAAACTTTTCTGTAAGGGGACAAACAGAAACATTTAGAATCTGAGGGTCAGATACAGTCTGTCCATGTCACATGTTCTGTTGTTAATGTTCTTGTTACATTGCTTGAAAAATGCAAACATCATTCTTTATTTGGCTGGTCAAAAACAGCCCAAGTGTTAGGTCTGGCACAGTCTGCTAATACTGTATTACAGTATCCATAATAAACAAAGATTTCTTTTCTGTTTGTTAACTGAAATAAATGGTATCATACTACATATGCATACCTTTCAGTAACCTGCTACATGTCTAAGTTATACGTGTTGCTGTAAATACAGGTAGAGCATATATTTTAACTACTATACAGGGGCCCACTGTACAAATACATCAAAATTTGTTTCTCCATTTCCTCACTGATATATATTAGGAGTGACTTATGATTTGCACTATTACATAACATTCAGCAATAAGCATATCTCTGTTTCCTGCTGCACATGAATGAGAATTTCCCCTAGAATTCATGCCTTGAAGTAAAATTACTATCATAAGGTATGAGTATAATTTTCAACTTATTTATTACAACACTACTCTGCAAAGTAGTTCTTCCAATTTATAGCACCACCTGCAGTTTAACAAAATTCCTGTTCCTCCATATTTATGCCAGTACTTAGTTTTGTTAGCCTTGTTTTTGCAAATGAGCTGACATTGCATCATGTTTTAAATGTCATACTCCTGACTTGTTCAACACATTTCATGCTAATTCCCTACGATCCCCACGGACCGCCTTCGCACAGCACACACTTATTTCTTTTTTCGTTGCTGCAGTTGTTGATTCTGCTATGGGTTTCCCTCTCTTAGTAACATACGGTAGTGTAACATACTGGGGTGGTTCAGCAGAGTCCAGCCCTTCCTCCACAGGCAGTAAAGCTCTACACTGTTTTTATCAACCACTTTGGGTGAAAAATTAACACATAACTTGGAAAATATGGTATCTACCTGTTTATTCACCTATTCATCTATTCACATACATTTATTGAGATCTCACTACACAGTGGCATTCCAAGTACTAGAAAAAAAGGAGCACAACATATAGGAGCTTACAATCTGATAACCACATTCAACGACAAGGAAAGATTAGTTCTCCAGGTGAGCTAAATGTTATTTCACTTGGAGAAAAGTTTTGGGAATCAGGAAAAGAAGAGAGACCTTTCAGAATGGCAGTGAGATCAGCAGATACCCTCTCTAGCACAGCAACTGTTTATTTAACTGGTAAGATTTACTGAAAATAAAGACATTTAAAGTCTCTAGAAATCTTCTTAAAAGCCCATTGAAAAGGAGGACAAATGTCTCTTCATTAAACATATTAAATTTTAGTAAGAAAGAAGTGTATCTATGGCACTGGGGCTGTGACTTGCTTCCACCCGCTTCCCCAGTTGTATGCGAAGGAAGCTCTACTATGGTCAGATACAACCAAGCGCAGAGGGGCTCCTACCCTCCCAACTTCTAGTGCAAGGCTAAGCCTCATCTGAGGGGGCAGATGCCAATGTTCCTCATTGTCCCCTATCCCCAACCACGCATCACAGAAGATCAATTCCTGGCAGGTGCTGCTAAAAGGACTATATCTCTTCTCTCACTTAATTCCCATTTGTAGTGCATAGGTTTACACCAAAAGCAATGACTGAGAATATTGGAACCCTGACCACACCACTCCAGCTCACTCACGGGTAGAGGTCCCACAGTGAAGGATATGAGCTGCAAATACCTGAGCCATCTTCCCTTCTCTCCACTGAATGATCGTACTAGAGGGCTGTCCCTAGGAGAAGTAGGTCACTGCTCCTACCTCCAAAGCTGGTTCAGTGACAGGGTTTTGTCATGGCAGAGAGGCAGCCCTAAAGAGAGATCCACACTACTGCCTGAGGGGACTAAGTTTATTTGGAATGGAAAGATGAGAAGATCATGCCTAAGGGCAGTGTCAAAAATAATGGAGATTTTGGTGGCAAGCAATTAGTAGCTTCATATTAGTAGCAAAAAGTGAAAACGTGAAAGCACCATAAATTTAAAAGAAAAGGAAATACACCCAAAGAGTGCTCCTGAGGTCACACACATCTCCAGAGCCCCAAAAGAATAAGCATGTGGTCCAGGCACACATCACTTTTACTTTTACTCGGGAATAATCAGAGTAGGATATAAAGAAGACTTGAAAAAAAATTCCTCAAGTCATGCACAGGCCCATCAGAAAATGCAAAGCCTTACTGACTCAAGGGTTGTAAGCACAACCTTTGATCAAACATTGGCTGAACAGTAAGCTACTCTGACCTAGGAGTGACCCCTAGGTAGTCAGGCCTTAATATAAAGTTAAATTTAACTTTCATGGTCTGTAAGACTGTAAGTCCATACTGCACTTTCTCAGGAGAAGCTAGAGAGAAAACCTCTGAGCACTAGAACCCAGATGAACTCAGCACAGACTTAGATTCCCTGAACTATGGAAACCACACACACACACACATTTAACTGCCCAGGGCCGTTTAGGCAGAAATCTGATCAATAAAGGTAGACCTGGGGATGACTCCTAAGAAACAAGAGTAATAAAGACACTGAAGGAAAAAAAAAAAAAACACTGACAGGGGCATCAGAGGCTACACACTAAACAGACTTCAAAGATTAGTCCACTCAACTCACTGAACAAACGACCAAACAACTCTGATAAACTTCTTCCAGAAGAGACAGCGAATAGTATCCAGAGATGTTGTATTACCTTAATGTGCCATTTTCAACAAAAAATTCAGGAACACGCATGCATATATATATACACACACACACACACACAACCCCATGCCCAGGAAAATGCAACCCACACGCAGAGAGAAAAAAAACATGCATTAGACACTTTAGACACTTCTTTTGCAGGGCCCAGATGTTGGACTTAGTAGATAAAGACATGAAAGTTGCCATTATAAATACGTTCAAAGAACTAAGGGAAAAACCATGCTTATAGAATGTAAAGTAAGGCATGATAATTGTGTTTCATCAAATAGAGACTATGAGTAAAAAGATATATATTCTTAAAATGAAAATGAAAATTCTGAAGTTGGAAAGCATAATGAGTGAAATTTAAAAATCACTAGAGGGGCTTAGCAGTGATTTGCAATGGCAGAAGAAAGAATCAATCTGCTAGATAATAGATGAATGAAGATTAGGCACACCAAAGAAAGGCAGGAAAAAGAGTAAAGAAAAAAATAAACAGACCCTCAGAATTATGGCACACCATCAAACATACCAACACACTCATAAAGAAAACATGAGAGGAAAGGAGCAAATGAATAAAGAAATAATGGCGGAAAACTTCCCAAGTTGATCAGAAACACTAAACTTCCAAGAAACTCAGTGAACTCAAAGAGAACCACATCAAACACATCAAAATACTGAGAGCCAAAGATAAATAGAAACTCTAGGAACTCAAGAGAAAACCATTTATCCATTGTGTTACCATGGACTCACAATAGATTAACAGCTGATTTCTCATCAAAAAATAATAGAGGCCAGGGTGCTGGAGCAGTGGCTCAGCAGTTATGGTGCTTGCCTGGCATGGGTAAGTACAGGGGTTCAAACCCCAGCACCCACGTACACAACAAAGTTTTTGAGCAACAAAAGGCACATGAAAAACTAAATAAAAATTGCTTCTCTCTTAAAAAAAAAAAAAAAAATAGGGGCCAGGAGGCCATAGCATGACACATTTAACATCCTGAAGGAAATCAGTTCATTTTGGGAGAGTGGAAAAAATCCAGGAAAAATATTTGAGAAGAGCCTTTGTGGCTATTAGGAATCCTCAGGCAAACAGAACTAGAAGAGAGAGGTGGCAGTTAGGAAATAATGAGAAAGAGTGATTTGGAAAGTGCAGCTATTATGTGTCCAAAGCTTTTATAAAAGTTTAAGTAGGGAAAATCCCCCATGTACAGGATTTGGAAGTTTATGAGATGTTAGCACCTCTTTCATCACTTCTCAATCAACTATTCCAGTGAATTGTTCTGAATTTAAAGCTGATGTACAAAAATACATAGAATCACTTATTAAACTTTCAAAAAGGAGTGTCTAAGTATTAATAACTTATAAACATATATTATACAGGTGATACTGAAGGCAAAAGTAATGTGATTTTAATTACTTAAGACAACCAAAGAATTTATTAGTTCAAATATTTTGCTGAAATTATAAAATATCAGGGCTTGGTAAAAGTAGTGGACACAGGAACAGTACAAAGTCTCTCTGAAAAGAAAATAAACACATAAGGGGCGTTGAAGGGAACATGAAAACTTTGCTTCTACTTAGCTTCATTAGTTTCCATTTTTAGCTCAAAACAACACTAATGAAATAAAAAAGATCACTTATTTATACCAATGAAATCAGCTGACTCTAGCATCCTTAGAAAATATTGTTTTTATTTTGTTTGCTCTGAGTGCATTTAAAAAGTGCTTTTAATATTGAATACTGTTTATCTCTTACAATTAAAGCAAAAGTATATTATCTGGCACTGATGATTTAGATAAAAGACATCTATTAAAAAAAGGGTATGATGCATCAGCGAAGCTGAGATAAAAAGCTAACAAAGAACCAGTTAATTCTATTTAGAGCACCTGGATGTGCATATCTCACCTATACTAGCTGTTAAGAGTCCAGTGTGGACATAAATTACTTGCAAAAGAAGACGTCTAACTTAAGAAAACTGTAGCATTCCTATTAGACAGTGAAGGGAAGCGAGCCCAAGGCGTTCAAATGCTGATGAGCCATTTGGTAAACAAAAGAATTTTTTTGTCAACAACATTTTACTGCACACTTCCATAGCCAAAGGGTTAGATATGTGCCATGAATATTTCCAGGAGAATGAATGTTTGTGATTGCATGCAGAAAATGTTTTTCTTGAATAATGGAATGCTAACCTTGTTCAACAAGTTTTTATCATCACAGAGAGAATGACACAAACCTTTGAGAACCTGTAAGCTGATGTCGCATGTATAAAAAACTGACATTCTGAGCTAAAAATGAAAACTAATAAAGCCAAACAGAAGATTTTCATAATAACATTTGCCTTCTCCTGGAGACACAGACCAGAACAGGGTTAATTTAAATAAAGGGAGAGGTCCCAAAGCCACACCCTCTAGGTACCAATACTGCCACTTCCTGGTTGTCATCTTAGGCAGATCTTTCACTTTCTCAATATCATGGTATTCCTCATAACAAATACAGACTGTAGACTGTGCTTTCAAGTGGACATGGAAACTAGGGGAGAGTGCCCCCTCTGCTAGTGTTCTGAAAATCACACGTGTCTTCAGTTATACTACATTTAACCAGGGGTCTGAGCAGCCATTGCTTCATCAGAACTTCAGGTTTTAAAGGGTGGGAAAATCTTCCCCTTCTTTAAAGAGGACATTTAAAAATAACTACCACTGAGAAAGTTTTATTTCCAGTGCTTTTTCTGGTCTCCCCCTCTACTTCCTCCCTTATTGGGTTCACAGATGCAGCAACAAGTACATCAAAAATGCTCAACACAGAAAGGTCTGCGAATTTCTGTGGTGCTGCTCTCCTTCTCAAAAGATCTTCAGTTTCATAATACAGACAAAGTTTATAAAATTTTGCTTCATTTATTTCCTGGTTAGGTGTGAGTTATGGTTTAATAATCTGAAATACCCTTTATATTGCTGTGTTTGAGGATCCAGGTCTTCCATAGCATGGTCATAAAGATTAAATGAGCAAAAGTATGTGAAGTGTTTTGAATAGTGCTCAGAACTCAGTTAATGCTACAAACTCTGGTTATAATGATGATCATATTATTATTTATTACATATATGATAAAATTTTTATTAATAAATAGTACTATTAAAACAGAAATGGATAGTGAAGAACCTCTGGCTCTTATTTCACCTACAGACATCATTTTCTCCCTGGCAAGATATCACCTGGGCTCGTGCAGGCAGAAGGCACCAGCATGGCCCTGGACATCACCTCATACTGATCTCCCTACACTGCTCTCTGGAGCTGCCCCTGCCTTGCTGCCCTACTTTTCCTATTAGGAAATATATTAGTCATAGTCCCCTAGAGAAAGAGAAAACAATAGAATACACAGTAGAGGGTTTATTAAGGGAATTAGAGACTGAGAAGCCCCATGAGGTACTATTTAAAAGCAGGAGAACTGGAAAAGTTGGTCAGATTTCCAATCCATGTCCAAAGGTCTCAGAACCAAAGAAAATGACGATGTAACTCTTAGTCCAAGAAGAAAGGCCTATGAACCCAGGGACATCTAGTGCAAACCCCAGAGGCCAAAGGCCCAAGAATCTGGAGCTCTGATGTCCATGGGCAGGAGAAAATGGGTGTCCCAGCTCCAAGAAAGAGAAAGCACAATGGGACATTAAGAGTATCTTTCTCAAAGAATTAAGAAAAACAACAGATTGGTTAAGTAAAATATGGTATATTCATCTAAATGAAACAACACTTAAAACAGTGGAAAATATATTTATTATTATATCATAAAGAAAGAAATTATCCTTAAAACATTTGATTCTCTCTGCTAGAAGTATACATAAAAAAGATGAGACACATAATTCCTCAATATATCAAAACTGTCTCCACTAACAAAATTATAAACTACTAATGATTTATATTTTCTTTTGTTTATACTTTCCATAATTAACACACATTCCTTTTATAATCTTAAAAGACACCCTGAAACGGTCAAATTCCATGGAAATCCCCAGATGTAACCACTGCAGTGCGAATTTCCTAATCCAGATCAGGGTTGGGTGAGTCTGCATCTAGGGACCAAAACCAAATTCAAAAGCCTAGCAGTCAGTTTAACCAAACTGCCAGACTCAGAGGGCTGCATAGACTCTGGGTCCAAGCAATTAGAAAAAAGAGTCAGACAAGAGAAAGAGTTCAAAGAGGACAGCAGCCATGGCCAGAAGGACCGACCTCATTTTGTGACCTATCTGATCTTCCATTAAGGCCACTTACCTCTGATTTGCCACCAGATGCACCATGCTGTGAAACACACTGCCATTCAGTCTGATCAAAGCATTCCTTCTGGAAGACATTCTAGTGACTACTGTAGCAAACACTAATTATACACTTATTCATCAAATTTCAGTTGTTCACTTGTGAAGAGGCCACATTACGATTCAAAAATTAAGAACTACCAGCTTTTATAGCTGTGCATCTCTAATGCCCAAGACTATTAGGCTTTTTTAGAGTTAAAATCAGAAAACTAAGTGGTAAATCTCTTCTCATATTTCCTCACATCTCATCTAAAGTATTAAAAGCAGGCTAGAAAATAAATTTCTTAATTCTTTTGTTCCATCATGTAGTTAATTCACTTATAGGGTAATCTTTTTGGTGCAACATGTTTTACTACCCAGTTAATTTTTCTGTGTGGTAGGAGATTCTGCTAAAAATTATAATTTAAAACTATGTAGAATATCTTTCCTTCTATTGGTAAACTACAAATGCTTCTTTAACTGTCACTAATGATTTTTGTGTATTTGTTATAGCCTACTACACTTTACAAAAAGGATATTCAATATATGAAAAATAACCTCAAGTTTTTGTAAGTAGAAATAAAAATAAATTCTACTTATTGAAAAAGATGTACACAAAGTATAAATGTACTGAAACATAAAGATGTATAGTTATTATGTCAGTTTAAAATATATACAATTTCTAATATATACAGATGGGATATAAAACCAAATGTGGGAAGGATTCGTCACATAGTACTATATCCTTTAAATATCGATAAGCACAAGGGCATGAAAAACTTCCAAATGTGCTGAGAAAGACAGGATGCATCTGACTACAAATTTAATTGTTTTAAGAGAGAGGGGCAGTGAGTGAGAGAGAAAGAGAGCCTTAACTTTATTAATTTTTTTTTCATGTGGCCTTCTTTGCTCCAAGACTTCATTGTGTATGTGATGCTGGGGTTTGAACTCACATACTCATGCATGCCAGGCAAGCGCCGTAACCTCTGAGCCACCACTCCAGCCCCCAAAAGTTTAATTTTTATTCTAAGTAAGAATCTATTTCTTCTTCATATTCATGAGCTGCCCTGAGCTCATCAGATGATGATGACACTGGAGTAGGACTTCAAAACAGTTCCTATAGACAGTCTGGAAACAGTTAATCCACACATACAGTGCTTTAAGTTTTAAAGGTTAGTCTTAGTGTTACCACTTTGAAAGGAAGTAATATTTGGCATAATGACTATGAAGAGAGAATGAAGTAACATTAGCTATGACTGAGGGAAGGAATCTGATTTTAGACTGGTTTTCACAGCTACCCTGATAAATGGGCTCACTGTATTATCCCAGTTTTACTCAGTGAGCTTAAAATAACACACTCAAGGTCACACGTTTATGCAGACCAAATAAGACAGGCCATACTGAAGATTCTGAGAGAAGTGTCTATCTCATCTTTTTGGCATTCAGGATTTAAATTTCTCATAAAGAGTCTGCCCTCAGAAGTTAGCAGGAGGTTGGAAGGAAAAATACACGGCTGCAGACAGAGGGAATATGTTGCCCCCAGATCACAGGTTCATTCCCCACCACCAGTGTTTCAGAGAAGGACCCACCAGAACCAAGGCCATCCGGAGACTAATTAAAAGTTAACTGCATCCTCCACTCTCCTGAACCGCTAAAGGGTAATATTTGAAAATGGGGTCTGAGAACCCACTTTCTTAACACACTCCCTGAGTGTAAGAAATGCTACCACCCAGCGTGCCCTCCCAGGCCCAACCTCAGTAGCATGTCATGTCAATGTATAGTTCTTCCTCTTAATTTAATTTATTACACTGTTGGCAATGTAATGAGATGTTTTAAAAAATCCCAGTAAGAAGCTCCAAAACCCCACAAGAGGAGGCACAGCACGATCTGGTGCTGCAGAGCCTAAGATCCGAATTTGCCGCGGCTTACTTCTGGAAAGTCGTCGTCTATTTCTCCATATGTTAAAGTATTACCACTGCCATCTGGAGTTGTAAAGTGTTAGCAATAAAGCACCAGCAGAGATTTACAGTGCCCCCAGCTCACAAGATTCAGATTCACAGGAAGATTCATTGGGTACAACCTGCCTCTTCCAAGAGATAAGTAAAAATAACCTGCCAGAGCAGAGAGGAAATGGACTCCCCTCATGTTTCCACCCCTATGGGCACCATCACACGCTGACACTCACTAATTATATGAAACCCAGAGGTTTCAAACTGAACCTTAAAACTGAAAAGGTCAGAAGCATAACATGATTCAGGAAAAATAATGGGGACGGATCAATTATGGACACGTCTTAGACGATTACCTCTAACAATTATAGTCTTTTAGTGCACACAGAGTATACTTCTCATGCCTTAAGTTGATCTTCTCGAAAATCCTATGAAGGGCCCAGCACGCTCTGCACACGTCTGTTGATATCTTAGCTCTGTGATGCATCATTTAACTTCCCTTCCCCCAATTTGTCTGGGAGATTCTGGAAGGAAGAGACAGCATGTTCTTTTTTGCATCCTTAGCATCTGGCATGGTATCCAGCTCCTTAAAGGAGGCAGAAACAGAAAACAATCGAGGCTCACAGAGACCAGAGGTTTTATTCTGGAGAGATGACTTGGGGAGGAAGGAAGCAAACATGAGGGAGGGATGGGGGGGGTGTTCAGACTAACTGCACATGACTTCACGAAACAAATTTGGATGGAAGTTAGTAGTAGACTTATTCTAGCTGATATAAAAAAGAAGTTTCTAACTGAGAAATGTCTAGGAAATGTGTTCTTAAAATGGGAGTTGTCTAATAATACAGGAAAGAATGTGCAGAAAGGGTTTTATGTGGAGTTGGCAGCTTAGACACATGACCTGAAAGGTTCCTTCTAATTAGGAGATTCCACAAGTCTGTCCCTAGAGACACCTTACATAGCTAGTGATCAGCAGAAGCAGAATGAGACCCTCGACTTTACATCACCATTCCCACAGCACCACAATGGATGATTCTGCAGACCACTTAGCTCACAAGTTCTATCAATGCAAAATCAGGCTTTCAGACTGCAAGTCCAGGGCAAAACAGAGTAAGGCAGACTGGATTTATCTTCTGCCCAAGGACAATCAACTGTGTGTGTGTGTATATTTGTGTGCACATACATGTTTATGTGTATGAGAAAGAACCCTTTTTAAGAATGAGTATCAAGAAATGAAAGAGTGATCTCCGAGTAACAGGAAACAAATGAGATGATCTCTATACTATCCCAACTTAGTGCTTTGAGAGGTTTTCCCCAGGTATGATGCAAGGAGGGAAGACACAGGTGAAGCCTCACAGATCAGTCTAAGAAGACCAAGACAGCCATAATTTGTGGTGCAGAGTCACGGAGTGCACAGACAGAGAGAAGCCAAGAGTGCAGGAAGAATCATCCAGACGATTAGAGGGAATTGGGGCCCAGCACTCTTGTGGAGCCAGGGAGAGTCCCTACTCCCACCAGATGTGTGTGAAAAGCTCATAACTGACATGGAATTTAGTAGAGAACTCAGAAGTCTTGGAAGTGTGAAGCAATGCAATTTAACTATAACTATTGTTCTGCCCCGCCCCAGCAAATATTAAAAGATGTGAAAGCACAAAACTATTTTCAAGTAATTTAGCTGTGTTCCAGAAAAAAAGTTTCAAATTTTTTTTCCAGTACTAGGGATGAAACCCACAGGTGCTCTATCACTGAGACACATCTCCAGCCCTTTTCATTTCTTATTTGGAGATAGGGTCTCACTAAATTGCTCAGGCTAGCCTTGAACTTGCAATCCTCCTGCCTCAGCCTCCTGAGTAGCTGGGATTGCAGGTGTGTACCACTGCAGTCAGCCCAAAGTTCAAGAATTTTTATAAAAATATAAAAATACTGAACATTCAGGGAAAATTCACATCATGAATTATTAGGCATACAAAGAAGGAAAAAAAAACTATGATCCACAATGAGAAAAGCTAACCAATGAATCCAATTCAGAACTGACACAAAAGATAAAATCAATTCACAAGGAGAGTAAAGAAATTATAATTATATTCCATGTGGTCCCAAAGTTAAAAGATATAGAATGAATTGATACAAATCTATAATATATATATATACATATATATATATATATATATATGCCATCCAGATATGAAAACAATGTCACAGATTAAAGAAAAAAGAAACTACACAGCATTAACACCATCAAATAATGCAGGGGGGAAAATCAGTGTAATTTCAACCAAAACAATAGAAATTATCATAAAATGAAAGAGAAAAAATGAATCTTACCAAACTGACCTTATTACAATGTACAGAACACTCCACCCAGCAACAAAACACATTGTTCTCAAGAGTACACGGGATTTTTACCAAAACATACAACAGTCTCAGTCATAAAATATGACATATGTAAAGGGACTCAAGTCATACAAGTTATCTAACCACAATGGAATTAAGTTAGAAATCAAGAACAGAAAAATTCCGAGAAAAACTCCAAATATTTATGAAGTAAATAATCTACTTCTAGTTACCTCAATGGCAATCAAATGGAAATGAGTAAGTAATGTGAACTGAATAAAAGTACAACAAGAACTTGAGAGAACACTAATGTGTATTTTTATGGAGAAAATTATAGCATTAAACACCTACGTTACAGAGAAAGCAAAGTGTCAAACCAATGACTTAGGCCTTCTACTTTAAGAAACAAAAGAAAAGCAAATAAACAAACAGAAAGAAAGAAAGAAAAAAAAAACCCCAAAGTGAGCAAAAGAAATAAATCCCTAGATAGTCTGATCAGGTTATCAGGAGCAAGAAGACAGAATTATCAATGTTAGGTGTGAAGGAGGTAATATCAGTACAGATTCCACAAATTCTAAAGGATAATAAATGGAGTTTATCTAGAAATAAGTTTTATAACATTCAAAAAATCAATTACTGTATTAAAAAACTGAAATGGGTAGGGTGGAACAGTGGCTTGGAGGTTACAGCACTTGCCTGGCATGCACGAGATGCAGGTTTCAACCTCAGCACCACGTACAGGACCAAGTGACAGAGCAACGAAAGCCACATGAAAAACTAAACAAAATTGATTCTTTCTCTCTCACTGTCCCTCCCCCTCTTTTAAGTAAATAAATACTAAAATAGGAAATCCATGATTGACTCAACAGATATATAGAAAGAATCTGACAAAGCCCGACTTCTATTTGACCCAAACTCTTAGAATCAAAAGGAATGCTCCAAACTTTAAAAAAGACAAATGAGAGGCCTACAGTTAACATCAGACGTAACAGTGAAAGAACTGATGTCCCCTCAGCACAACAAATCAAGAATATGCAAAACAATGCTCACAATTACCATTTCTACTCAGCACTGTAATCCAGGTTATAGCCAGTGATGTCTACTGCTGGATGCACAGGAAAATAAAGTGTAAAAGATAAAGAAAAGGTATCCAGGTTTATAACATAATTGTTTACAAAATCTAACGCAATCTCTTACTCAGACACAGTCGTCTTATCCTTGACAAAGGTGCCAAAAACATACACTGGAGAAGAGAGACTTTTAAACAAACAGTGCTGGGGAAAGTGCTTATCAACAAGTAGAAGAATGAGACTGGACCCTTAAATCCTCACCCTGCACAAAAATCAACTCAAAACTGATCAAAGACCTAGGAATTAGACCAGAAAGTATGCAAAACTCTTGAAGAAAACATAAGGTCAACACTCAAACATAGGCACAGACCATGACTTTCTCAATAGGGCCCTCCGTAGGGCTCAGGAAATAATGCCAAGAGTTAACAAATGGGATGG
>PVKS010022969.1:0-32995 GCA_004027875.1 Aplodontia rufa
TATCCAAAAAATTATTAAGGAAATTATCCATCATGACCAAGAGAATAAACATTTATAAAAGAAGAAATCGGTAAAATGGAGATTTTGTGGGAAAGAAGGCTTGTTATGTCAATGACTATTTTTAGAACTTTTGTAAACACTATGAATTTAAAATTATAATAAAAGCTATGTATTGAGTATTTCATTTTACTAGACATCTCATTAATCCTCTATGCTGTCTGGAGCACTTCCCACTAGATTATCTAATTACTTCAGATGTAATAATAGCATTAACCAATCAGTTGCAATAACAGTATCAACAGTGTCAGATACCGTAGGGCTTTATGCTTATTAATAATTTGATCTTCACAATAACCTAAGGAGATGATATGACAAAGTCTCAGAAAGAAATAGCATATTCAAATGAGATAATAAAAAGAGTTTATAAAACAGATCATTAACAAAGGTGAGGACAGCATTAGAGAAAAATCAATAGATGTTGAAGAAGATGGGGCCATCTTTGGTTCATGGGGTCCAAAAATAGAGCAATCATTAGAATTAAGACAGAGTATGTACAGATAGGACAGAGGGCTTCTCAGATATAATTGCATCCTTGGAAGAACATTGGTCAAAAGTTCTCTTTCTGTAAGACAGAATAGAAAAAAAAAAGTGTATTTATGAGCTAAAAGAGTTGCTACATTCCCAACTTCTACACTGGTCATGATGCCTAGGTTTGGCATTCTGTTTTAACAGCAATTACACTTACTTTCTGCCTGCACCTACTGGGGTGATCCAAAACTTCATTCTAGGAATTCAAGTCCTAGGTAGGCTTAAGACTCCAAGGTCCCCTTTTCCTGTTGAAGATAGGAATATAACTTCCTTGTATACCTCCAGCCATGCCTAGACAAGGAACAACCAAAATTTGTATTCAAAAGAGGTCAAATACACCCACTGGATGCATTTTTAAGGTTTTAGTAAAGTGAGTGTCTTCTGGGTTCTCCTGGGGTGGAGGTGACTAAGGCAAGGCTGGGCAGCTTACACATGAGAGATCCGTCCTACCATTTTCATCTTCCTGCATCTTCTGACTTCCCCATGCAATACGATGGGGAAGTTCTGATATTTGAAACTCATTGGTTTAGGACCATATTGACTTTAAGTTTAAGTAGCCACACAAGTGGATTATTAATTCTGTTCTTAGTGTAGTAACAATGTCAATAAATTGGCCCATTTTGCAGTTTTATATTTTGCCATGTTTGAGAGAACATCCTTGGTGTCCACTCGCATGCATGCCATCCTAATTCCCTCCTCCTGGTATCAATTCGCAATGTCCCACAGCTCTTTTGGCGTATATACTATTTCCTTCCAGATCAAGTGTTGTAGTTCTCTGACTTGACTATGCTAGGATTTACCTTTCTGTGAAAGTATTCTCAAATGGGAAAAAGAAATGGTTATAAAAGAGATAATTTCAAATGACTGGAGTCTTCTTTCTCAATTTAGTCTGCCTGTCTCTGTGGGAGATTTAGGAAGCTTCTCGTATATCAGAGCACTGCTCCCTCTCTATCAGCGTCATTACAAAAATGACCTGGTGAGGCTGAGCAGTTACTTGTTATCCAGACTCTGCATCACTTGCAATCAGGGCCTAGGTTCCATCAGGGACCTCTCAGCCCTGTGACTACAGGAGAAACAAGGCCACTGAAAAGTGATCCTCAAGGGCTTCTGATTTTTCACAACTTATGAGCTTTGACTCTTCCTTTCTCCAGGGATCTATCAGTTCTCCAAGGATTTCAGAGACATCTGACCAGCCCCCAAATGTTTTGATGAATCCTGTCACCATAGAAACTCAGTGCCTCAGCCACTTGATCTCTGCACTTCTTGCTTTCCATTTTGTGCTTCATCCTGGCTGCCTTCAGTGATAGCTCAAATAATTGCAACACCACCTAATCTCATGGAATACTGGTGTCCCGTTTACCTCCTCAAGGAGGTTATCCACACATGCCAAATATGGGAGGGACCTGACCTCAGAATTCCCTCTGAGGGCCCACTTCCTCAAGCTCTTCCTATTGAATGAGAAACAAATGAGACATTTACATGGGGGTGATTTAGGAGGTCTGAATAAAGGGATGATTTATAACACGGTGGCCCAAAGGGTTAGGAATACACATACTTATCCCACACCTGCCCCTTTCTGCTCATCTGTGCCTCCCATGTGCAACCATCCTGTCCAATGGCAGGCAGCCTGCTGATCCACTCCACAGAAGTCAGCTGCAGAGTATAAAATGGATGACCCAGGGAGCACTGTGACTCTTCCTGTTGAACGGCAAAGAATCTAAGGTTCTGAGAGCAAGAGTCACTGAAAAAAAGTTCACCAGTTGGAATTTCAGCCAGAATGGACTATTATTTCTGATCACTCTTATCAAGGGTGGAAATTGCATCGTAGGCAATGTTTTGGCATTTTTGCCTACAGAACACTTTCTTGCTAAATAGTCCATGTTTTCCTTTGCACTAAAATGGTTTTGAAATAGAAATTATTATCATTCCATTTTATGGAGGAAAAAGCTGGGGTCCATAATGCTTACGCTGTTCCTAAACTTTAATCTTGGCAGGTGTAAGAACCACCCACCTAGAGTGCTGGCCTGCTGGGCTCCTACACCACAACCAGGCCAGTGTCTCGTGGCACCAGTATTTCCTTTCTTCCTTCTATCCCTTTCTCCTCCTGTCCTCCCACTCTCCCACCCCCCAACCCCCGCTTTCTGCCTAATTCTTTTCTTTCTGTTTTCAGGTAGTTCCCTTGTAATTGTAATGTGGGATATTATTAGGTCCTACAGTAAACACACTGTATTTTTTTAATCCATTTTGCAAGGACTAACTCTGGACAAAACTATAAGATTGCAGAGTTCCTCATTCCACGTCCCCTTGCACGCTCATGACCACCACCTTGCTGTTCATCTGATCCTTCAAGGTTTATCATCTGTGAGCACTGGGGGTGGACTCAGCCCTGCTCACAGAACAGGAATATGAAAATAGAGAGTTTGCTTTGGTAGTTGGGAGAAATATTTCAGCATCAGCTCTGGGATATTAGATTTACTGGGCTATAAATAACACTGATTAAAAAACACAACAAAATTATTTTTCAACAGTTAAGGTATTAGTATTTTATCAGCAGGAAAAGAAAATGATTAGGAAAAAAATGGGACAAATGCTGCTAGAGTATCCATGTAACCTATTTAAAGAGTCATTAAAATGATGCTCTTCTCTAGCACTGTTACCATTTTATTTTTGGCAACTTTTCCTCCTTGGAATTATATTAGAATGAATTTTCCCTGTTTGGATATTTTGGAAACCTTATATGAATGTAGTAAAAATAACATTTTTTTGTTGTTGTTGTTTTGTTTTTTACAGCAGCAACAGCTCTTAGTTTGCATCATGCTACACTGGAGGATTTCCTACCGGCAGGTCTATTTCCTTCTGCATCTAAGTCAATACTATTGCTTTCATTGCTATCATATTATGCCAAGAATAGGGTTTTCATTTAGAGTGTAAAATGACAATCTGTACTTCAGCAGCTGAGCAAATTCAGCACCTTGCTTTGCTTTTGTATTAATTTCTGTGCCCTGGATGTAATGTTCAAGGAGGAGGGATAAAAATAAAGTTATGAATACTGTGTTTTTATTCAAGGATCATAAGTGCCTTCCTTCATTACCTTTTCCCATTATAGGATTTAATAGTTTTTTAGTACCCACTATGTGCTGGCAATGTTTCACATACTAGGGATAAAAGCCAGGATGGCTGGAGCAAGATGTGAAAAAAAGAGAGGCATCAGAAAACATGTTCCAAGGGGTAGCTGTGCACTAGATCATGGTAGGTATTTGTAGGTACATCCCCGGGGCGGTGCCATCCTTCTCTCCATGGTTACCTTTCTAGTAGATTTGGGTAAAAAGAGGAAGGCTGGATGCACAACTAGTGCAGACCTGTGTACAAATCTGAAAGTGATAGCACACTCTTTCACTACCATTAAAACCTTGAAAACCATTTCCCTTGATTTCAAGCCATAACCCAAGTAAGACAAGGCCAGTGCTCATAATGTACCCTAAAGCTTCCACCTGGGAGTCCTTAAGGCATGACAACCTTCCCCCAGGTAGCCTTTTGAAGCACCCACTTCCTCATTTACATAAAGGAAGCAATTGTTCCTTCTCATGCCAATTCCATGAGTATTCTGTGAGGCAATTTATTTAAAACATACATCTTAGATCATTGCCTATATTAAAAGTTTAATAAATATTTTCTATTTGAATGATTATATAATAATACCAAAGGTTTTTTAAGCCTGGCTCAGGGCTATTTGGAAGATGATATGTACAGTCATTTGACATACAGATATATAGAGTCATTTTCTGAGAAAAGATAATCAGCTGTAGTGATGATGGTAATTTAAGTAGAGAATTTCCCTGCTGAGTAATATTCTTGGTCTTATTCCAAGGTATTCTTCCAATGTGTCTTTTTCTATGATCTCCCAAATATTAAATTATATGCCATTAGCTAATGAAGTGAATAATGCTACTGATGGGCCTGACATTTTCTGACCAGTTGAATAAATTAACCCTGCTAAGTATAAACATCCAGGAAATTGGTGACCTTTCAGTCATTAGTATTATTATGAAGCATAAAAAAGGTAAAGAGAAATGATTTATGCCTGCAAATGAATTGTGGACTCATTCATGACCATGAGCGCAACACTAGATTTCTAGGAAGGCCGTTTTCTCAGCTGCTGTGTAAGTGCAGAAACCAAAATAAAGATTAACAGCACACTATTGCAGAAATGCAGGTTTTAATGTGTTTATCAGCATGTTGCAGCTTGACACTCTGGGTATTATATACTTACAATGATGTGATAGTATTTTTAGCCCCATTTTGCAGATGATGATCCTAAGGCTTAGACAAACCCCACTGAAGCGTAGGTTTCCTGTTTCCTGCCTTTGAAAATCACAGTGTGGGATTGTGAGTGTGGACTCAAGTTGCAAAGGTACAGAAAATGGAACTGCATGGTTTAAAAAGAGGAGACAGGATAAGCAATCACCTTTGCCATTGTGTAAGTCCTTTCTCTCACATTCAGACACTTCATTGAAAGAGTAACAAATGGGAAAAAGATGACACCATGAATCAGAATTCTTTCCAAGCAGTAAGCCAGCAGGAGACTTCTCACGTATTTCTCTGATGATCGATCCATCCTTCAGTTCCACCATTGCTAAGGATGCTCAACCACACAGGTCTTCTTTTTTGCCTTACTATGACAAATTTATTCCCACCTCAGAGATGCTTCACTTGCTAATTTCTTCTCTATCATTTCCCTTATTGTCTCTCTCATTTTACCTTATTGTCCCTTTTTTGCATGCTGTTCTTTATTCACAAATTCCCTACATGCAGAAGTCTTTGCTAATGTTTCTCTCACAGTCACTAGCCCTGTTTACTCCCTATCACTTTGCATTTTCTGGATAGCATTTTTAACATTTATGCTTGTATTTATGAATGATCTGTGTCCTCCACTAGAATGTACAATCAGTAATGTGGGAACCCACCTGTCCTGTTCAATGTTGAATCCCCAGTGCAGTGTATAGCAACCTTACCACAGTAAACCTTGTTGGAGGTGCAGATGGATATTGCAGTGGGGAGAAATATCACATGACAAGGTGCTTCTAATCCCTCCAAGGAAAATACAGTTTCCATTTCATCGATTGTGTCCATACCTGAGAATCAGAGCCTGCATGTGGAAGCTATGGAAAGGACATAACAAGAGGCAGAAATTGCTAAATTTTATGAAACTGCCTGGTACTCTAAAGGAAAATTAATTCTAGGCGTAATAGTACAGCAAAGAAAGCCATAAGAAACTCTGACTTAGAATCAAAGGGAACTTAACCTGTTGTAACATAGAGGTTCAGGTTTGGATTTGAAGTGTCCCCCAAAAGCTCATGTGTTAAAGAATAGGTACCCAGTGCATCAGTGTGCAGAGGTGGGGCCTTGGAAATATGATTGGATCCTAAGAACTCTGATCTAATAATCAATAACTAAATAAGCTATTGGAAGGCTGTGGGAACTCTAGAAGGTAGGACCTGGTTGGAAGAGTTAAGTCACTGTGATTGTGCCCCTGAAGGGTATATATTGCCCCCTGTGTCCCCACTCTGTTTCTGCCTTCCACTAGTTACTGTGAGGTGAACAGTTTAATTTTTTCTTGTGCTATCTGCCATGATGTTGTGCCTTGCCACAAACCCACAGCAATGGAGCTGCTCATAGGCTGAAAGTTCTGAAACCTTGAGCCAAAAGAAATCTATCCCCTTTAAGTTGATTTTCTCAGGTATTTCGACAGTGACAAAAAGCTAACTATTATTTACAACATTCTACGGGTGTTAACACAGCACAATGTTATGGGGATTACAAAAAAGCACACCATCAAATCCCAAAGCAGAACTCATTTCTTTTCTTCTTTTATGTTAGCATTTACATAGTATCATAAGAGGAAAGTCATTCTGATAACATATTTTTCCCTCAAATATTAAAAATGGTGACAACAAAGAACACACTATAAGGAAAGGCCACTGTGAATCTACAAGCAGAAAGGGGCCCTCTCAGACTATAATGGTCATGCATTTCTTGAACATCTACACACAACTGTACCCATGTGCGCCCACATACACTCACTATTCTACCAAAACTACCTGATTTAGCTTATTTAGAGTACATGTCACACCTGAAAGAAGGTAAGGTATTTTTCTTCTCCATATGATGCGGCAGTGGGAAAAAGGGGCTGTAAGTTTAATCACAGCTAACATTTAGTAGGATCTTGACTAAGTTCTTTTTTTAATGTTATCTCACTAAGTTTCAAAACAATTTCCTAAAGTAGGTACTAGAAAAATCTCCTTGCTCAGGATTGGGAAAATGAAATTTAGGGAAATTGAGTAATGTGTTCTGTGTTTCTCAGATAATGAGTGTAGGGCCTGGATGCATGACAAGATGTGCTTTACTCCAATGCCCCTAATACTGAGGTGTGCCTTCATTGCCCTGGTATCATAATTGCTACCATAGCAATAAAATTTAAAAGGCATTTAATACGTACCTGGCACTGTTCAAGTTTTTCTACATTTTGTAATGTTCACAATAACCTATGAAATAAGGTCTATTATTTTTTCCCTTACCAATAGATAGTCAAGGCTCAGAATAGTTCAATAGCTTGCTCAAACTCTCCCAGGTAAAGTCTGATGAAGGCTTTGAACCTAGGCAGTTGGTCTCTAGAATTCCTGAGTAATATGCAATATGATTTAACAATTTAGACTGTGTTTTTTTTTTTTTTCTTTCCCTTGATCCCAAAGTCCCATGACCACCGGTTTGGAAGGAAAACCTCCCCGGATCTGAACTCCACCAGAGCTGTATGTTGGATCTGAACTCCACCAGAGCTGTATGTTGTCATCCATTACTGAGTTGAAGGATTTGAAGGTGAGATAGTTAAAGGCTTTTCATGATTAAAGCCTTGGTTGCTGAACTAACGTGATACCTATTAGTTCTAAACATAGTCCTCTGATGTGTACAGCATCTACGAAGTCCCAAAGCTTGGGCATTCTGTTCTCTGGGAGCATTGGTGTGGGAGCACCCATTTGCCGTATCAGTGACTTTTGTGTTCACCTGCCTATTTCCCATCTTCCTCTCTAACATGTGATATTCATCAAAGAAAAGACCTTTTCTGGGATGTTAGTTTTGCTTGTATAGTTCTTAACACAGTGCCTGGAAATACTAGAATTCACTAGATATTTCTCCAGCCACAACAACCGCTTTCATCCAGGAGACAATGGTAAAGTGAAATGGCATGAAGATTCCAGAGTAAGATCCAATAAACTTTATATCCTTATCTTTCCATTTTATAGTAACAATTGAAATAAGACACACAGCAAGTTCTCCATTTGATAGTAAGTAACACAACCATTGGCAAATTGCATAACATTTCAGAGCATCAGTTTCTTCTAGTGGGAAAGAGGGAATAAATGCTCCTACCTCAAAGGTTATGATTGAGGTGAGTTAATGCATGTAAAGTACTTAGTAAAAGGTCCTGTTAACCCAGATGTCCCTCACTGGATGAATGGATCCAAAAACTGTGGTACATATATACCATGGAATATTACACACCAATTAGAAACAATGATATTGCTGCCTTTGAAGGCAAATGGATGGCTATGGAAGAAATCATGCTGAGTAAAATCAGCTTAACCCAGAGAACTAATTGTCGATTGTCTCCACTCATCTGTGGAGGTTGGGACTAGACCCTGACCAGTGAGAAAGTTGGTCTATTATCATATGTTAAACCTAGATAGATATAATGCTATACAACATAATCCTTTTTTAGAGATATGGGGGGAAGGGGAAGGGAGGGATAAGGGTGGGCAATTGGGGGGGCTTTCCTGGGGGGTAATTGTAATATCCAGAATCTATACACATTTGATATTATTTTGTTTAAATCTTGTATGGTTGTTCAAAAATAAAAAATAAAAAAAGTCCTGTTAATAATAAATATTAGATTACTTCTTGTTCTTTCCATATCCCTCATCATTGATTGCTTTATGTGGCAATTATAATATTAGTATACCCCAAAGATATCAAAGCAGTCTTGATTTATTGCTTTCTTCACTTGCCAGTGCTTAGCTTATCCATTATAGCATTAGACTTGCATTTAGGTGGCTTAAAATATGGAATGAGTGTAATGATATTTATCCTACTTTAGTAAGTATAAAGGGATATAGCAGAGGATACAGAGTGAGACTTTATGTTTGTACAGAAAGTACGTATTACCATGGGAAATTTCCAGAAATATATGCACAGAATGTTAAAAGTGGCACTAATAATAGGATTGTGAATAATTTTCTTTCATTTTTAAAAAAGTTTATCTTTATCTTCAAATCTTCTGAAATAAATATGATATTATTTTGTACACAAAAATATTATGCCTCATGTTGTATGGCTTGACTACTACCAAGAAGAAGCAGGATGTCTTCCTAGGTAAAGTTAAGACTTCATTTTCCAATTTCATAGAGACAAAATGAGGGAAATCTCACTAGAGGAGAGACACAAATAATTTTCTTTACATTGCTTCAAATCTTTTTCTAAAAGGGCTAGAAATAAGGAAGCTAGAAACTTAGCCCAAAAATGCCAAATGAGGTCTAACAGAGATTTCTCCTAACACTGAAGAAAGACAGAGAACACACACTCCTTTATTTCTGACTTTGGTAAACACCAAAGAATAATAGTCTGGTAAATAAGGATCATTCCTAATTTGGGGTCCAGGTATGAATAACCATCAGTTCAGAAACACACAACTTCTGTAATAGACAAAAATTTGATCCTAGAAAAATTTGTAGGAACCACATTTTTGTGAATTGAATTGTTAAGGAACCTTGCTTTATGAAGTAATTCTGTTGAGAATCTATGTAGGAGGTTTGGTACTCTGTGTAATTAGCTTTTCCTCTTCCATTCCAGTTTCTCTCAATTTACTTTGTGTTTATTTTTTCAGTTCATTCAATGATGTAAAATGAACCTTTTTATGTATTATTGATTGGTATATTATCAGTGTTTCAATTGCTACTTTGGATTCCATAGTTAAATGCCTCAAACTTTTATTTTATCAATCCCCAAGTGCTCAAAGCTTGTATTGTTTTTGATGTTTGTTATTTGTAGGATTATAAATGCTGTTAGTTATAGATTTTAATACTTCTATAGGCTATGTTACCAAAGAACATTCTTCTGAGATTCTAGTTACAACACATCAAATTGCTTTGAAAAATGTTAATTGACTTCTCTTAGCAACATAAAAATGCTTGTGTTTCCTACCAGCCAATTTTGGCTTTTATTATTATTAAAACATTTTCATGATTTGATAGTTAAAAATAGACATATAAGAACTTCAGTTTTTTTGTTTACTAGCATAATTGAAAAATTTTCCTAAAAGGTGTATATTGCTTTGATGTGCCTTTCGATTGATTCTTGTGATAGATCACAGTACATGCTTGGGAGGCAAAATTGTTTAGATTTGAACTTCTAATATCCCACTTATTACCTGAGTAATCTTTTGCAATAAAACTCTTCATACTTCATAAATTAGCAACGATAGTAGTAACTACTCAGAAGATTGATGTGGAAATTAAATCTTTAACATATATAAACCTCCTGGAGCAGTGATCATAAAATATTCGACAAATGTTCCCTTTTTAATTCCTCTATGAGTTCCTCATTTAATGTTCTTCTCTAAGCACTATTCTGTAGGAAGATCATTGATAAACTGCATGAAATACAGAGGATAGTGTCCAGAATGACATGAGGTCTAAAATGCATGTCCCATGAAGTCTAAATAAGAGCTAGTGATAGTGTGTTGACTGTGAAGGCTTGGCATACCACAGGAATATGAGAAATGCTTTAAGATACGCGAAGGGATTTGTGCAGTAGAGGGAGATGATCTCCAGGTGACTTCTAAGGCAGAGCTACAAGAAATGCATATGAGCAGGGAGAAGATTCAGAAGAATTTTCTAATGTGATATGGCGGGCCTTTGCGTGTGTGTGCGTGTGTGTGTGCGTGTGCGTGTGTGTGTGTGTGTGCGTGTGTGTGTTACTAGGGAACAAACCTGGGGGTACTCTAGTACTGGCGGACCTCCCTACCCCTTTTTTATTTTGAGACAGGGTTTTGATAAGTTGCTGATGCTGGCCTCAAACTTGTGATCCTGCTTCCCTAGTCTCCTGAGTTACTGGGATTAAAAGTATGTGTTACCTTGCCCAGCATGGTGCAGATTTTTTTTTTTTTCTAAAGAGAGAGGGGCAGTGAGAGACACAGAGAAAGAGAGAAACAACTTTATTTAGTTTTTCACATAGCCTTATGTGAAATACTTAGTTGTGTACGTGGTGCTGGGGTTTGAACCCAGGTCCTCGTGCTTGCCAGGCAAGTGCTGAAACCACTGAGCCACTGCTCCAGCCCCAAGTACAGATCTTCTTTTGTCTGATCAATACCAATTTTCCTTCCTTCTAGGGGATTGAAAATCTTACTTTGATTTGTCTTTGAGACCAGTTCTCTCTGACTCTAAATCTAAGTGGTCCAGGTGGGTAAAATCCTCCCCTCACCTGTTTCCAAGTTGGACACTTTATTAATATATCAATAAATCATTATTTCTCTCTCTACACTGTTTGTAGGTCAAGAATGAAAACATGATATATATGTTGTATGTAATCTTACTTCCTATGTTAACATTCTGTGAAAGTCTTTTTCACTATTTTAAATTTTCCCCAGTTAAATGCAGGTTGCTTAATGGTTTGCCCTGATTTACAGGCTGGGGAATCCTAGCAGTGTTAGAGGATATGTGTGCTGAGGGTCTTCCATTGGTCTCTCTGGAGACATCTTCTGACCTTTCCCACCTACCTCTGTGCCTTGGAAGGGCTGACCTTTGTAGATCACATCAATGGGATCTCTTTCCCCATAATGTAGATCAAGGGCAGGTGGGAGGCTGAAGGCCTGAGGAAGAGTCTGGTGCTGGTATTGGTCTCCCAGGACCTCCCCCTTACCCCCACCACATCACCAGACCTGACAGCTTCCCTTACCCAGAGCTTCTGGTGTGTTCAGGTGACCATCTCTACACAGCTGTCTCCAGGTTCTGACAGCACTCCATTACCTCTCCCTTAGCCCAGGGATGTTAATGATGAAGTACCTCTTGCTTTCCCAGTACCCTGCTTAAATACACCACTCTTCTTAAGTTAACCAATTTGTGTTTGCCATCTGTTTCTAAGGTTCTAAATGGTGAAGAGGTAGTTATTTCCATACTCTGGCTTGTCATCTTAGCATGCAGTGTTCAAAGACTCTGTTAGATCTAGATCCAAGAAATCTGGCAACATATAATTCCAGAACTGACAGCTCTGGAGAAACCCATTTAAAATTCAGCTTGAAATTGTTAGTAATCCAATCAAATATATCATAGTAAATATTATTAACCAAACTGGCAAATAATCATGCTAAAATAACTATTGGAAACTTGTTGAATATGCATGTTTTATGTTTTCATCTTTCTTGACTCTTAGATGACCGTCACTCTCAACATCCTTGTAGAGGTATTACTGAAAATGGTCCCAGAAATCATTAATAAGTGATTATAAAGATGCTGGTCTCTGGTTAAGTTTAACATTTTATATCTGTTGGAGTTTTTGCATACATTAATTGAAAATATGGCTTTGTATGTCAGAGAAACCTAGATTCGATTTCTGAATTAACTACTATTGAGCAGCATGCCCTTGAGATATTAAATAACTTTTCTAAATTCTACTTTCTCTTTTGTAAAATGAAGGTTACAATAGTATTTTTTATACATTGTATATAGAGCTGTTAGCACATTTAAGTGCTCAATTAGCTGTTTCACTGTGACTGCTATGATACTTTCTCCCAAACAGACAACATTTCACCATCTATATCTAAGGCTCATAAACTCAAGTCTATAGGGGCAGTAGGTGATATATATAATTGAAAATGAGTAGCCTTAAGAACCCAATCTCCCACTTAACCTTTCCTTCATAGCCTTGCATGTATGTATATGTGCAGGTTGTGGGAATATGGACCAAATATTTTTAGCCTTAGAAAAGAGAAAGACTTGAATTTTTGAGATAATGTAGAAATTTGTATTTTTGTGTGAAAACTCTATTTTAAAATATTGGCTCAATATTTTTTAAGACCATGCCAGGAAAATAAAACATATCTGAATATTAAATTATGAGTATGGAGTACCAATGTGAGTTCTGACCTGGAGGATTAAAAATCAGCCAGTCTGATTGGAATAAACCAGAGAAAATAGGGGAATCAAGGGTTAATTTGGTTATACAATTCTCTCCTGTGTCAGAATTCAGGATACAGTAACAAATGAAAAATTAGTGATGGGCTAAAATCGTTTCTCTTTCCTCCCTCATCCAGCCAGTATTTAACACTATGTCTGGAGTCTGAACAATGACAAGTGAAGAGGAGGAGAGAGATTCATCAATGACAAGATCCCCAAGAGCACCACTCAAGTCCTTTGGCAAAGAAGCTCGAAAAGAGAAACAGAGAAGGACCCTGAGCTTTAGTTTTGCTTTTCTCTTACCTGTCACAGTTAAAATACACTGTGCCATAGGGAACAAGGAAGGCTCTTGCCCTGACCTGCATTCTGTGCTGTTTTTCCATTTGCCTGTGGGCTTCATTAAATGTGTAGGAAACAAGCTACCCTGGGACGCTTGTAGCTGGGAAGCCAGAGTAGTCGCTAAAGCAGTCACCTACATCCTCAAAACTATTTCTTCCTAAAGATGTTCTGAGAGCTAGGAAGGGTGAGATGAGAATCTGATGTCTTTAACGCCCTTCAGCATCTCAAAGAGTATGGCAGTTGACCCAAGAGCAGGCTGCAGAGGGGGTTGGTGGGGATGCAGAGCTGTGGGGTTCTGGGTTCCTTGGGAAGAGTTCAATTTTCCTCAAAACCTTCACAGATTTCAAAGGTCCTCTGAATAACCTTTGCTCAAACATGCCTTATTCTCCTCTCTCTTCTTCCCCCTGATTCATTCATCCAATGACTCTTTCACTCTTTTATTATGAAGGGACTATTATGTCCTTGACATTATACCAGGCATAGGGTACTGTGCAAACCAAGAGACCATTTAGGGGATGAGAAAGGGAGTTACTTTAGCAATTTGAGAGTGGGAATATAGCCTTTATTCTTTCCCTCCCTTATTTGATATAAATATAATGTTTCACAATTTTGGTAACTTCAGAATCTGTCAATTTTATAAAGATTACTTTATGCCTTCTTTAACTCTGGAGTAAAAATGGTTGGGTTTAATCCAGCTCCTTCACATTTACTAGGTGTGTGAGTCTGGGCACATTACTTAAGTTTTCTGCACCTCAGTTCATGGATAAGATGGGATTACATTAATACCTGACTAATAATAATAATGCAGCAATTTAAAAAAGGAGGATGATATGAGCAATATACTGCTCAGAATTAATACTCATTATACTAGCTGCTGATAATAATATTAATATAATTAATTTGTCATAGTATTAATTGCCTAGTGATGTAGGTATGCAGATCAAAGTGAACAAAACAGTTAATAACTGAGCAGATTTAGATTGCATGGAGGACTAAGACAATAAGTGTAATTGCAAACACAACAGGAAAGCAAAAACACATAGATAGAAACAAGGAAGTAAGGGGCGAATTGTTTAAATATCTGTGATGGTAATTTGGCAATTAATAGCAATGTCTATGCTTTTCTGTGAATATAAGTGCTACCGACAAGGAATCAAGTACCAGATTTTCATGAAAAAAATCTATATACAGTAAATGTTTCAAATCTATGCGGATTTGACCAATAATGACAATAAGTTCTAAACTGCTAAGTATGTTAAGATGTTATTGGATGCAAGTGACAGAAACCGAAAATGCAATAGGTTATTCAGGGGGAATCAAAAGCAAGGAGAAATGGGACTTGATCAACATTCTCCCTCTCTCTCTCTCTTTTCCTTCTCTGATGATTTCTGTGCTTTAGTTTCTTAATCTCTTCTACAAGGATGGGTATTTTCTGTGCACCATGGACCATGACCTTATGGTTCCATTAGTTTAGAAGTTTCTACTCTCATAACTTGATTTGGGAAAATCCTGAACAAAGAGTCTGAATAGCTCTGCTCAGGTCACCTGCTCACACAGGAACTGCAGTGAGGGAAGCAAGGATGTATTATTGTGCTGCTGCTTGGGTCAACACCACCGCTACAACAAGGCTTTGGAGCATATTACAGAAAAAGTATGATGGAGAACGGAGTGTGGCTCAGGTTTGGAAATCATGGGAAATAATGAGACACTCTAATTTGTGTGTGCTTCTTGGGAGCTAGGAAGCATTTAATAAGTTTTTTTTTTTTACCTGAAATCTTTCATAGTGTATAATGATAGATTTATTTTAAAGACATTTGGATTACAATGAATCTTTGGAAGTTCCTTATTCTTTTTTTTAGTGGCACCACATCAAGCTTCACCATTTTTCAAACATATATCCTAGTCCAGTTTATCAAATATCTTATTAGTCCCTTGAATCTCTCCAGAAAATTCTACCAAAGCCAAAGAAAATCATAAGTATCACTAACATTTTTTAAAACATGTATATTATTGATAAGAATTATATTCTGAGGACACAAAGGAAAAATGTCACATTGTTTATCTTCACAACATGCACAGAAGCGTCCTTTAGATGGCATGGTGTAGAAGACACAGAGTTCTGTGGCATGTAATGAGATTTTAGGGGATGGATATCCTCTCTTCCCTCTTTGCTCTTTGATAAATTTTAAGGCACTTATAATCCAGTTTGCAAGCAAAGCTGTATTCACCAGAACAGGTGTTTCACTCTGGGTTGTATACTGTACAATTATTACAGGAGGGAAATCAGGACTTCTAGACTGGAAACTCCAGTATTTTTTTTTCCTTATAGAAACTTTTCATACATGTGTACCACTCTTTCTCCTCTCAAATCTTCCCACAACTTGAACATTCTCTTTCCTACTTGGGAAAGAGAAAAGAAAATCCTCCAGTTTACTCCAAATATATTTTCTGAAGGCATGATATACATAAAAAATCCATGCCAACTAGACTCATATTATCTAAATGTTTAGGGCATGAATACCTGATGTACATCATATTATGATGAAAATTAAACTGTTTGATGAAGAGGTTTTTTTTTTGTATTCGAATATTGCATGAAACATTTGGCTGATGAGAAGGGTGTCTATCTTGAAACTAATTATGATTTTATTTAACAACCAGCTTTTACTGTCATCTCTTAACTCTGGGGATGAAGCATTTAAATTTAAATTAAAAATCAAGAAGTTTCTGTCTCCAATGAAATGCTCCATTCACAGGGAATTCATTAAGTAGTTACTGTCAGTGGAACCCCGTTCCAATAGAATTAGATTGAATGCAGAATAACTTGATTATTACCCCAAATCATTACCATTGTGAATCCAATGCAAGATTTAGACTATTGTAGCAAACATCTCCCTAGAAAATTCAGTTGAGCTGTTAATTTTTTATCAAAATAATTTGGGATTTTATCAGTTCTTTGAATAAACTGAGAAATACATAGAGAGGTAATGCTTTTCCTGAAATAACATATAGGATACATGTAGATTTTTAAAACAATCTTGTCTGTTCCCAATTTTTCAATAACTTGTACCACACACCAGCGAGAAAGCATATTGAACTTTCGGGGCAACTTAAAAATAACTCTTTCACCATATTTTTATGAGGGCATAGCCTGGCTTGTAGGTTGAATGTAGATGCATTCAAGGATTTATGTTTGAGCCTGTAATTCAACAAGGAGATATATTCTCCTTTTGTTGTATTCAACAGAACATTCAAGAGTGTATTACATGTTGAGAAAATGTTCATAGCACTTTTTGGGAAAGATTTCCACACAGAGTAATACAAACATAAAACAAACTATCTTACTCATTAAAAAAAAGCAGAAAGCAAAACACTAATGTGTATCATTCTGCTATTATAACCACCAATTGACTTAATATTGAAGTCACATTTGATGTTGGAACAGTTCTGACCTCTTCATTTCAATACATGTGGACAATTTATTTATACTGAAATTGAAGGATAAAAATGTATGTATTTATGGAGTACCATGTGATGTTTCCATATACATATACAATGTGCAAAATTCAAATTAGGGTAAGTGTAGCTAACTCTTCAAGTATTTAACACTTGTTTGTGGTGAGAACATTCAAAATCCTTTATTCCAGCTCTTTTGAAATATAGAATACATTACTGTTACCCATAGTCATCTACTGTGTAATAGAGCATCAGAACTTATTTACACCATACAGCTATAATTTAGCACTTGTAGAAAAACATTTCCCTATCCCTTCCTCCTTGATACTCTCCTCAGCTGCTAGTAATTAATATTGTACTCTGAACTTCTATGAAATCAAATTTTTTTACATTCCATGAATGAATGAATGAAATAATGTGGTATACTTGTCCTTTTGTGTCTGGCTTCTTTCACTTAATGTAAAATTATTTAATAGTAACATTAACATAACATATACTGTGTGTGTATGTATATCCATACACATGTTTGTGTATATGATAATCCATTCATTAGTTGATAGACACAGGTTGTTTTCATTTCTTGACTACTAAGAATAATAATGCTACAATAAACATAAACGAATAGATGCCTTTTCAGCATTGATTTAATTTTCTTTTTATATATGCCTCATAGAGGGATTTCTGGATCACATGTTTGTTTTATTTTTTATAGTACTGAAAATTAAACCAAGGGTTGCTCTACCACTGAGCTATACTCCCAGCCCCCACTCACCTTTTCTTTTTTTTAAGAGAGAGGGAAAGTGAGAGGGACAGAGAGAAAGAAAGAAACGATTTTCATTTAGTTTATCTCACGGCTTTCATTGCTCCAAGACTTACCTGATGCTGGGTGGTGCTGGGATTTGAACTCACGAACTTTCGCATGCTGGGCAAGCACTGTAACTGCTGAGCCACCATTTCAGTCCTTATTTTTTTTTAAGAGAGAAGGAGAGGAGAGAGGGAGAGAGAGAGAGAGAAACAATTTTTATTTTGTTTTCCATGCAGCCTTCTTTGCTCTGAGACTTCGTTGTGGACCTGGTGCTGGAGTTTGAACTCACGTACTCCCTCGCAAGCTCAGCAAGTGCCTTAACCACCAAGCCTCCACCCCAGCCCCAGCCCTCTATTATTTTTAATTTTATTCAGAAATTTACTTGTTGAACAATCAAACAAGCTACTAACTAAATAATATAAAATATATGTAAATCCTGAAAATGAGATTTACCCCCAAGAGCTCCCTTATTACCCACCCTTATCCTTCCCCCCATTCCCAATACATCTCTACAAATGCCTTAGGTTGTATAATATTATATCTTATCCGAATTTAAAACATGATAATAGACCTCCTTTCTCAATGGCCAGGGTCTAGCTCCAGCCTCCACAGATGAGTGAAGACATTCGACCCTTGGTTATCTGGGTTATGCTTATTCACCCAGTATAATTTCTTCCATAGCCATCCATTTACCTTCAAAGGCTGCAATATCATTGATTCTAATTGCTGAGTAAATCTCCATGGTATATATGTACCACAGTTTTTGGATCCATTCATCCAGTGAGGGACATCTGGGTTGTTTCCATAATTTAGCTATTGTAAATTGAGCTGCTATGAACATGGATTTCACTGTGTCACTGTAATGTGCTGATTTTAAATCCCCTGGAAAGATACCCAGGAGTGGAATAGCAGGATCCTATGGTGTGCTCATCCCCAGTTTTTTGAGGATTCACCACACTGCTTTCCAGAGGGGCTGTACCAGTCTGCAGTTCCACCAACAGTTTCCTAGTGTGCCTATCTCTCCACCACCCCTCCAGCATCTATTATTGTTTGTTTTCTTCATTTTTGCTAATCTGACTGGCATGAAGTGATAGCTTAATTAAGATTTTTTTTTTTTGCATTTCTCTGATTACTAGTGATTTAGAGCACTTTCTCATGTATTCATTGGCTTGTTCAATGTCCTGTATTGAGAAATTTCTATTTAGCTCTTTGACCCATTTATTGATTGGGTTGTTTGTGTTTTTGTAGTTGAGATTTTTAAGGATTTTGTAGATTCTGGATATGAGGCACCTGTCAGAGGAATCACAGCCCATGATTCTCTCCAACTCTGTAGGAAACCTCTTGACTATTTTGATTATTTCCTTGGCAGTGCAAAAGCTTTTTAGCTTTATGGCATCCCAATCACTGATTTTTGACTTTACTTCATTCACTTTAGGAGACACATTGAGAAAATCTTTGCCTACTCCCAAATGCTGAAGGGTTGGACCTAATTTGTCTTCCATCAGTTGCAAGGTAGCTGGTTTAATTCCTAGCTCCTTGATCCATTTTGATTTGATTCTGGTGCAAGGAGAAAGATATTGTTCTAATTTCAACTTTCTGCAAGTGGCTGTCCAGTTTGACCAGCACCATTTGTTGAAAAGGCTGTCCATCCTCCATGTAATATTTTGTCCCCTTTGTCAAAAATCAGATGTTTAAAGATTTGAGGGTTTATTTCAGGGTCTTCTATTCTATTCCATTGGTCTTCCTTCCTATCTTGATACCAGTACCATGCTGTCTTTGTTACTACAGCTTTATAGTATAGTTTTAGATCTGGCATGGCAAAACCACCTGATTCATCTTTCTTGCTTAGTAATGTTTTGACAATTCTAGGTTTCTTATTGTTCCAAATGAATTTGAGAATTGTTTTTTCTATGTCTGTAAAGAACGACATAGGTATCTTTATAGGGATAGTGTTAAATCTATATAAAGCTTTTGGTAGAATGGCCATTTTTATTATATTAATTCTTCCTAACCAAGAGCATGGGACATTTTTCCATCTTCGTAGGCCATCTCGGATTTCATTCTTCAATGACGTATAATTTTCATCGTAGAGATCTTTGATTTCCCTTGTAAGGTTAATTCCCAAGTATTTTATTCTTTTCGAAGATGTTGTGAATGGGACTGATTTCCTGATTGCTTCTTCAGTCCTATTATTATTCATGTATAGGAAAGCTATTGATTTATGTGTGTTGATCTTGTATCCTGCCACTTTGCTAAATCTATTTATGAGTTCAAGCAGTTTACTGATGGAGATTTTTGGATCTTCCAGATACAGGATCATGTCATCAGCAAAAGGAGAGAGTTTGACTTCCTCTCTTCCTATTTTTATCCCTTTGATTTCTTTCTCTTGCCTAATTGCTCCAGCTAGGGTCTCAAGAACAATATTGAATAAAAATGGTGAGAGCAGACAGCTCTCACCATTGTCTTATTCCCGATTTTAGTGGAAATGCTTTCAGCTTTTCTCCATTTAGTATTATAGTAGCTGAGGGTTTAGCATAAATAGCCTTTATATAGTTTAGAAATGTTCCTTTGATCCCTATCTTCTCTAAAGTTTTGAGCATAAAAGGGTGTTGGATTTTATCACAGGCCTTTTCTGCATCCATTGAGATATGTTCATATGGTTTTTGTCCCTGATTCTTTTTAAGTGATGAATTATGTTAATTGTTTTGATTATGTTGAACCAGCCCTGCATACTTGGGATGCAGCCCACTTGATCTTGATGGATTATCTTCTTGATAAGTTTTTGGGTATGATTTGCTAGGACTTTATTAAGGATTTTTGCATCCAGGTTCATCAGGGATATTTGTCTGTAATTTTCTTTTCTTTGATGTATCTATGTTGGGTTTTGGTATCAGAATTATGGTTGCTTCATAAAAAGTGGATGGGAGAGTTTCCTCATTTTCAATTTCTTGAAATAACTTAATAAGGAGAGGTGTTAGTTCCTCCTCAAAAGTGTAGTATTTTTAATCTTAAGGGACCTTCATGTTATAATGACTACACTAATTTGAATTTTCTCAAAAGGTGTGCAAAGACTGTCTTTTTCTCTACAATCTCACTAGCATGTTACATTTTATCTTTTTGTTAATAGTGATTCTTACTGGAGTGAAGTGATATCTCATTGTGGATTTGATGTGCATTTCCTTAAGATAGGTGTCATTGTATATTTTTTTATATGTCTGTTGGCCGTTTGTAAATCTGCTTTTCTTTATTTTTTTGGCTGTACTATGGATTGAACCCAGAGCCTTTTTCTTGGGAACAATATATATTTATATCTTTTGGTTGCTTGCTTGCTTACTTGCTTTCTTCTTTCTTTTTCTTTCTTTACTTTCTTTCTTCCTTTTGTTTTTAGATTGGGACTTATTATGCTGCCCAGATTTTTTTCTCATGAAGGATTTTAAATATTATCAAAGTATTTTGCTGCATTTATTGAGACAATGAAATGGTTTTCTTCCTTCATTCCATTGATATGAGGCATCGCATTTATGATTTCTGTATGTTGAATCATCCCTAACTCTTTGGCATGAATACTCTTTTGAATATGATATTGGATTCAGTTTGCTACATTTTGTTGAGGATTTTTTGCATTTATGTTCAAGGATTTTGAACCTTTACCTTTATTAAGCCTATACCTTTATTTGTTTATTTTTTGTTTTGTCCTTAGGTTGGTTTTGGCATCAGGGGTAATGCTGGCTTTGTAAAATGAGTTGGATGAATCCCCTCCTCTTTTATATCTTGAAATAATTTTAAAAGAATTGGCATTAATTCTCCTGTAGGTGTTTTACAGAAATCAGTAGTTAAGCCATCTGGTCATGGGCTTTTCTTTATTACTGTTTCAGTATCTTTACTCATTACTGTTCTATTCAGGTTTTCAATTTCTTCATCAAGATGTATGTGTCTAGGAACTTGTTTGGTCTTGTAAGTTATGAAATTTTTGGTGTGTGGTTATTCATAATAATCTTTAATAATCCTTTGTATTTCTGTTTTTTCAGTTGTAATGTTTCTTTTTTTATCTCTCATTTTATTTATTGGAGTCTTCTCTCTTTGTTCTACCTAGGGTCTGTTAATTTTATCTTTGTGAAAAACGGCTATTCATTTTATTGATTTTTATTTTTGGTCTCTATTTTATTGATTTTGGATCCAATCTTTATTCACTTATCCTTCTACTAATTATGCTTTAATTTGTTCTTGTCTTTCTTGTTCCTTTAGGTGCAATTATGTTTTTCTTTACTTAAGATCTGTTTTTTGATGCAGGTATTGATTGCTATAAATTTTCTGCATGCTATTGCTTTTGATGTATCCTATAGATTTAGTTATATTGTGTTTCCATTTACCTTTGTTCCAAAAAATTTAAAAATTTCCTTCTAACAGTCTTCATTGATCCATTAGCTATTTGGAAGTATGTTGTTAAATTTCCACATTATTAAGTAGTTTCCAAAGTTTATCTTGTTATTAACTTTAGAGGTATTTTTGTCCCAAATTTCAATATCTTGTGATGCTTCTTGTAGAATTATTATGCTTTACAATGTGTATGTTAATAGTGCCTAAAATGAGATTTATGTAGAACATAATTTGAGAAGCACTGGCCTAGAGTACTAGAAAGTGCTAAATTTGTCCATGTGGCAAATTCATCATCCTTTGCCAATGACAGTGGAACTAATTTATCAATTTGATATGTGACACAGCATATGTAATAGTGCTATTGGCATTGTGATGATGATGAAGGTGTTGATAATTATAGCTACAGTGTATTGAATGGTTGCCAAGTACTAAGCACATGGTATTACTTCATTTAACTCTAAGGTGTCCTATTAAAACTTACTGAGCACTTGCCAGAAATCTAATTTGCTCACACAGTAGTGAGTAGACCTGGGATAAGCTATATTGCAGGGCACTTTACTATGTGATTTCCTTAGAAGTAAAATCATACAACTCGCAGAAGGCATAGTAGATTTAGTGCTAGGTGACAATTCTGTTATTTTTTCACTCAGAAACATATAATAGATATTTAAGAATATACAGAGAACTAGCAGTGACAAAATGATCACCTATATATTCACAAACTATATCGAACAATTCTTAATATTTGTCATTTATATATATATCTCCCATGTATTCTTGTGTATATGTGTGTGTGTTAATGTATTCTAATCAAATACTTTTCTTTTCAACACTCAGGATCCAAGTTGAGTTATCTTCTTCCAGTTATCTCCTCTGTCCTTTTTAAGCAATCCATTTAGTCTCTGAAAACTTTCTTGTTTTCAGGCAAAAGTTATCCAGATACATCTATACTTTCCCTTCTTAAAGCCCAGAATCAACTTTTGTTCTCATCAGAGCTCAATTTCTATAAACATGAATGTTTAGATACTAAAGTCTGGGACTGGGATGATATTGCCTCCAAAATCTTAGAAGACTTTGTGTGTGTGTGTGTGTCTGTGTGTCTGTGTGTATAAAAATCGTAAAACCATATTGATTTTGTTTGTAGTTAACTTCTTTAATTTTATATGTGTGTATATTTCTATTAGTTTGAGAATACATGACTTCTGATAATATTAGCATATTGTTTATTTACATTTTTCTACAATCTGTAAAATATTCTTATATTACATTTAAAAATAATGAACAAATGTCTTTTCTATAGTTATTTTGGTCTTTTGTATATATTTCACCATATATATATATATATATATATATATTCATTCAAATAGCTATATTTTAAAAGTACACAAATAATTACTTTCCTAGTCTATATTTGTTGACTTTTTAATTTTAAAGTATTCTCACATGGCTCAAGAATAGTTTACATAAAATAAGTACTCTTAGACAGTTCTTATGTTTTTCCCGTTCCCTTCATCCTAACTTTCCCTCCTCTTCCTCCTTTTTATTATCTTCTCGTTTATTTTTATGACTGATTTTTAGCAGAAATATATATGTTTACATATATGTAGGTATGTGTGTGTGTGTGTATATATATATATATATATATATATATATATATATAATTTCCTCTCTCTCTGTCTTTCTCTATTTTTTTACACAAAATGCAGCCTAACAAGCTGTTCAGCTGAGCCCTTTGTATCTGGCATATTTCACTTAACATGTTTATGGAGTTTATACCACATCAGTACATAAAAGCCTCTATGGTTCTTTTTATAACTAAAGAACACTGATGTGTGCTCCAACCATCATTCACTCAACCAATTCCCTATTGATGCACATTTGTGTTCATTTCAATCATTTGCTATTATAACATCACAAAAATCTGTTTCATAATTTACATAATTTTTCTACATAATCTATTTCATAATTTTACAGATTACCTTTACAATAGATTTCTAGAAGTAGAGTTGCTGGTCCAAGGGTAAATGCATATGTAATTTTGACAGATAATGTCAGATTTTGCTTCACAGGGAAACTATATACTCCTATAAATTAAGCACAAGGGAACATATTTCCTTGCATCATCTAATGCTCCACAAAATATCATTCCAAAATTTACTTGCATAAAACAGTTTCAATATTTCCTGTTGTTTTCTTCAGCTGGGCACTGCAGTGGACCTAAGCTTAATTGCAGGTCAAGCTTTGAGACTAGTCATTCATTTGGTTGAAAGATGACCAGCCAAGGTGTGTTCCCTTGAGGGTGGACAGCCTTCAGAGAGAACAAATAGAAGCTTGCAAGGCTTCTCTTGTCCCTTCACAGACCTGGCATGATACTGCTTCTCTTCTAATCTGTGAGTCGGATAACCACAATGGCAACCTAAATTGGGGGAACGGATTTGATATCTTTCTGAGAGAATTTATAAAGTCACATTTGTAAGGTTGGTGTCTAAAGGAAGGGGAATGATTCTGTTTCACATACAATGTAATTTCTAGTATTGCCAAAATAGACTATTGTTGCAATTACAGATTTCTGTGGTATCTTTGTGTAAGGGGATTTATTAAGTTTAATTTGCATTTCTTTTACTATGAAAGGAGATTTTTGCCTATGGTCTGTTCATATCTGTTGCCAATTTTTCTGTTAGATTGTCAGTTTTGTTTCTTGATTTTCACTAGGAGTTTTCTGTATATTACAGAGATTTCTCCTTTATATATAGTACAAAGTATAGTCTCCCTCTTCTCTAGTTTGTCATGTTTTTTCCATTACTTATGGTGTTTTATTTCCCACACAAAAGTTTAAATGCATTTATATTTTAGCCTATTATTTTTTTTTCTTTCATGGCTTGTAGATTTTTGATTCATAGTTAAAAGGTTTACCCTACTCACAGAATTTAGAAAATTAATCAGGTTTTCTTCTAGTTCTATTCATTTTAGAAATCACTAATCTTTCAAAGCTAATAGCTGTGCTAATCAGAGTCTCTTCTACCTCCATAAAGTAAAAATACATTTCAAGCTCATTTTTTCTGAAGGCAATTTCTTGTAGGAATGAATGTGTCTTTCCTGCAGGCTTCTGAGAGAAAGAAAGACAGACAAATAACAGAGGCATCTCATTTCAACAAACAGTTTTCTTTCCAGAAACTCACTTGTATGTTTGTTGTTTGAGATTCAGAACATCACTTTCTATAGAAACAATATTACAAATGATGGTTAGGTCCTCTTACATCTCACCAACCTGTTTTATTTGCATCATAGAACAAATCATACTGCATTTAGAGTTCCATATTCCCCCCTCCCATTTCTAGGCCTGAAGTGGTGGGGGAGGAAATAACATTTTCAGTATACTGGAATATTCACACAGCCACCTCAAAGAGCCAAGGTCATAAAGTAACACAGCCTCTTCCACATTACAGTGAAGAAGCAAAGAGAACACAGGGGAAGATTCCTCTCTATCTCATCCTCTGAGAGTCTCTTATTTTTCCTCACTGGCCAGTGAAATGCAGAGGGCAAAAGATCCGCAATGATGTAGAGGTCAGTCCCTAACACATACCCTTCACCCCCACCCAGAGGAAGAGCAGGGAGGGATGTCAGCAATCAAAGAGTGCAAACAGAATTCACACACAACTGGAAACTCCAAGAAAACTAAGGTAAGAAATTTGGAGCATAAGGATCCATATTATTAAAAATGTGAAAATACTCTTGGCTTGCATTTACTCCCTGATGACCCTCATCTTGTCTTTGGTGGGTCCTTCCAATGACTTTTCCTCTAAACGGAGTGCATCTGAAAGTTCTCTGTGCATTCTTATTAACTCAGCATTTAAAACAGAGGAGCACAAAACACGTGAAAGAATGAGTGGCAAAACTAAATGTATTTTCTTGCCAATTCTTCCCTTTCCCACTTCTTTTGAAAACTGGCAAATAACTCAGAATCTGGAGTTAAAAGCCCTGAGTTTGACTGCTATCTCCTTCTGTACTAGTTATGTGAGTTTGAGTAATTTTCTTAAACTCTCTAAGCCACCATGTCTTTATCTATAAAGTGGAAATAATAAAAAATTAACAAAGTATTCTTGTAAAAATTAAATGAGATAATTTATGTGAAGTTCTGGCTACATAATAAATGCTCAAAAATACCAGGTGCAAAATGAATCAGTGACCTAGGTGTATTTGACAGGGAATTCTTAGATATGTCAGCAAAAGCTTAAGCAACAAAAGATCAAAAGAATAAATTTGATTATATTGAAATGATAAATTTTTTATTAATGGACATTGTAAAAAATGAAAAGTCAACCTACAGAATGATAAAAATCATTTGCAAATTATATATTTGATAAAATTCTAGTATGTAAAGAACTAGTGTAAAAGAACTCTTGTAATTCGACAGGAAAAGAATGAATAACCAATTAAAAATGAGAAAAAAACTTGCATATATCTTCCTTCAAAGAATATGTACAGTTGGCAAATGAAGATGTGAGAAGATGCTCAATATCATTAGTCACCAAAGAAAGAAAAAACAAAACCACAATGAGTGCCACTTCACAGTCACTAGAATGTCAACAATAAAATAATGTCTTGGTGAGCATATGGGGAGATTGGAACCATCATACGTTTGCTAATGGTAATGTAAGATGGTTTAACTACTGTGAAAAACAATTTGATGGTTCCTCAAAAAGTTAAAAGCTAGCTGAGCATTTGGATGCATGCCTATAATTACAGTGATTCAGGAAGCTGATGGAGAAGGATCACAAGTTCAAGATTAGCCTTGGCAAATTAGCAAGTCTATGTCTCAAAACATAAAAAAGGTCTATGTATCGTACAGTTCAGTGGTAAAGTAACCCTAGGTTCAATCCCTGGTACTCCAAAAAAAGAAAAAAAAAGTAATCACAGAATCATCATACAACCCAGCAATTTCACTCAAAAGAATTATACCAAACAATGGCCTGGAGAGATGGCTCAATAGTACAGCATTTGCCTGGCATGCATGAAGACCCAAGTTTGAACCCCAGCACCTCATACGCGAGTAAATGGAGGAAAAAAAAACAGATGAAAAAATAAATAAAATTGACTCTCTCTCTTAAAAAAATTATCCCAAACATAGAGTTGTCATGTATTGAAAATAATTGAAAGTAGGTACTCAAATAAGTACATAAAATAGATATTCAAATACATATAAATATATTATTCATAGTTACAAAAAAGTGGAAATTGCACAACTATCCATCAATGGATGAATGTATAAGCAAATTGCAATGTGTCCATACAACAAAATAATATTCAGCCATACAATTAAATGAAGCATTCATATATGCTGTCATATGGATGACTTTGAAAACATCATGCTAAGAAAAAGAAGCCAGACACAAAAATTGAATTGGTGATAATGTTAATTCTTCATTTTTCATGAAATATCAGAATAAATATTCATTGAAACAGAATGTAGATTGATGGTTGCCAAGGGCTTGGAGGAGAGCAGAATAGAGAAAACCTCTTTAAAGAGTGGGTCTACTGCTAGGGTGATGAAAATGTTTTAGAACTAGAGGTGGTAGCTGGAAAATATTGTCAATGTACCAAATGCCACTGAAATTTTCATTGTGAAATAGTTGATTTTATTTATATGGACTTCATCTGAAATTTAAAAAAACAATAAAAAGTTAAAGGAAGTGATATAGATAAAACAATATTTGATAATTGTTGAAACTGGCTACTGGATATAGGAGGGTCCCCTATACTAGTTTATCTTGTATGTGTTTGAAGCTTTCCTTAAAAATTAAATAAAAACAAGAACAATGAAAAATGCAATGATAATGTGGTTTGGTGATGAATATGTACTTTCCTAGCTTTTTAAAAATTATCCTTTTAAAGTGTTTCTATCAGTATGTTACAATTATACATAAAGTGGGATTCATCATGCTGTATTCATACATCATCTGCTCCATTTAATTCTCTTGCTGTTATGTGTTATCTCCTCTTCTCCCTACCCTTGTTTCCTCCCTCTCTTTATTGATTTTTAAATGGTTCATCATTATTAAACATAAAAGTGAGATTTATTGTGCTATAATCTATATGCACATAGCATAATTTGTTCAATTCCATTCCCCAGTACCTTCCTTTTCCCTCACCTCCTCCCTCCCCTACTACCTCTATTCTCTATTCCAATAGTCTCCCTTCTAATTTCATGTGGTACCTTTTTAAAATTCCTTTAGATCCATATCTATCATCCTGAACAAAACTCAACACAAACGTGTGAAAGACCTAGGAATTATACCAGAAACTTTGCAGCACTTAGAAGAAAATGGGGTCCACATTCCAAGATATAGGTATAGGTACCAACTTCCTTAGTAAGACTTCTAAAACTCAAAAAATAAAACCAAGGATCAATGAATTTGATGACATCAAATTAAAAAGCTTTTACAGAGCAAAGGAAATTAATTGTATGAAAAATGATCCTACCGAAATCTTTAATATCTCCTCCTTTGACAGGTGATTCATACCCACATATCCAGAAAATAATAAGAACTCAAGAAATACAAAAAAGTGATAACCAATTGATCAATGAGCAAATGAAAGAAGATATTTCTCAAAAGAAAATATACAAATGACCAATATATATACATATATATTTTAAAGAGAGATAGGAACAATGAGAGAAAGAGATAATCAATTTGATTTAGTTTTTCACATGGCTTTTGTTGCTTTAACATTTCATTGTATATATGATGCTGGGATTTGAACCCACATCCTCATGTGTGCCAGCCAAGCACTATAACTGCTGAGCAACCACTCCCCAAATACATATTTTTTTAAAAAAGTTCAACATCTTTAGCAATCAGGAAAATGCAAAAATGACTCTGGACTTTCATCTCACCCTAGTGAGAATGGCAAGCATTAAGAACATAAATTACGATAAATGCTGGCAAGCATATGAGGAGAAAGGAACACTTATACATTATTGGTGACTGCAAATTAATACAACCACTATGTAAATCAGTGTGAAGACGCCTCAAAAGACTAGAAATGGAATCACCACATGACTCAACTACTCCACTTAGTATTTTCCCCAAAAGAACTAAAATCAGAATGCCATAGGGTCTTTTTAAATCTTGTTATTTGAGAACTGACTGGCAGCTTCTGTTTTTCCTCCGTTATGGTGTGGATATGAGGTGCCCCCCAAATGCTGCAATGTTGATGCAAGAATATTCAGAGATAAAATGATTGCATCGTGAGAGCTGTAACGTAATCAGTCCGTCCTAGTTCTGAAAGAACTGTGTGCTAACTACAGTTAGGTGGGGTGTGGCTGGAGAGGTTGGCCACTGGGGGCTTCCCCTAGAAAGGTTCACTTTCCCTGCAGCTCTTTATCCTCTGTCCTTTTTACTCACTCTATGCTTTGAGATGGATGTGCGCAGCTCTCCTCCACCACACTCTTCCACCATTATGTCCCGCCTGACTTTGGATGCAGAGCAGTGCATTCAGCTTACCATGGACTAAAACTCTGAAGGTGCCAAAATAAACTTTTCCTCTTCTAAGTTGTTCTTGTTAGGTGTTTTGGTCACAGCAACAAAAAGCGAACATGCTCTATTTTATAAGTTTGACCTAAGCATACAGCTCTATGTTAATATTTTATTGATGATATTTGCATCTATGTTCATGGGTATATAGCTTTCCTTTCTTGAACTGTTCTTACCCAGTTTGCAATTTTAAATTTATGGACCAATTTAAGGAAAATTGATATTAGTCCCTCTTTAAATATCTGGTAATCTGTGAATCCATGTGGTCCTAGCTTTTCTTAGTTGGGAGGCTTTATATTATTATTTCAATTTCATTGCTTGTTATTGATTTGTTTAAGTTTTCTATATCATCTTGGTTCACGCTTGGTAGGCTATATGTCTAGATACTTGTCCATTTCTTCTAAATTTTTCAACATATTAAAATATTAATTTTCAAAAGTCTCCAGTAATCCTCTGGATTTTAGTCATGTCTGTTGTAATATCTCCATTTTTATCTATAATATTATGAGCCATCTCTCTCTCTCTTTTGGTTATTTCAACTAGTGATTTGTCAACATTTTTTCAAATAAAAAACTTTTTTCATTGGTCCTTTTTGCATTATGCTTTTAGTTTCCATTTCATTAATTTGAGCCATAATCTTGCTTATTTCTTTCCTCCTGCTAGTTTTAGGATTGATTTGTTCTTTCTTTATCTAAGACTTTAAGATGCATCGTTAGGTTATTTGAAAGCACTCTTTATTTCATAAGTATAGACACTCATAGCTATAAATTTCTTTCTTAGAATTGCCTTTTTTGTACCCCAAAGCTTCTGGTATGTAGTGTTTGCTTGATTCTTAGAATGTTTCAATTTTCCCCTTAATTTTTTCAATGATACTTTCATCATTCAAAGAAGTCTTGTTCAATACCCATGTATTCATATAGTTTCTGTAGTTTTTCTTCTTTTTGATTTCTAATTTCATTCCATTATGGTCTTAAAAAATAGGAGATTATTTTAATTAAATAAGTCAATGAATGGGCAACAGAACTAAATAGATACTTCTCAAAAGGAGAAGTACAAATGACCAATAATTATATGAAAAAAATGTTTGATATCTTTAGCCACCAGGGAAATACAATCAAAACTCCACTGAGATTCCATCTCACTCCAGTCAGAATGACAATCATCAAGTATAACAATAAACTGGGTATGGCAGCTCACAGCTATAATCCCAGCAGCTCCAGAAGCTGAGGAAGCAAGATCACAAGTTCAATATCAACCCCAGCAACTTAACAAGATCCTGAGCAACTTAGCAAAACCTTGTCTCAAAATAAAAGATCTGGGGATGTAGCTCAGTGGTTCAGTCTCTGGTACCAAAATATAATAATGATAATGATGATTATGATAATAATAATAATAATAATGATACTGGAAAGAATATGGAGTAAAGGGAATTCTTACAAACTGTTGATGGGAATGTGAGTTAATAGTGGAAGTTATCAAAAAAGTAAAAATAGAACTACCTTTAAGATCCACCTGTATCACTTTTACCTAACTTTAATTCAAAAGAATTAAAGTTGGCATGTTCAGAGATGCAGGCATACCCATGGTTATGGTTTATAGTTGAGGTGTCCTCCAAAAGCTCCTGTGTTAATGCAGGAATATGCAAAGGTGAGGTGATTGGATTGTGAGAGCTGTAACTTAATCATTCCATCCTAGTTTGAATGGACTGATTAGGTGGTGATTGTAGACAGGCATGGGCACGGCTGAAGGATGTGGGTCACTGGGAGTGTGCCCTGGAAGGGTGCATCATCTTTGCAGCCCCTTCTCCTCACACCTCTCTGCTTTCCAGCTGCCATGAAGTGAGCAGCACTGCTCTTTGGCCATGATGCTCTGCCTTACCTCAGGCCCAGAGTTATGAAACTGACTGTGGACCAAACCATGAAATCATGAACCCAAAATTAACTTTTCCTCCTCTAAGTTGATTTTATGAGTTGTTTTGGTCACAGCAACATAAAGTTTACCAATATACTCATGTTTATTACAGCACAATTCATAATTGCTAAGTTATGGAATCAGCCTCGGTATCTGTCGATAGATGAATGGATAATGAAAATGTGGTATGTACACACAATGGAGTATTATTCAGGCACAAGGAAGAACAAGATAATATCATTTGCATAAAATCGATAGAACTAGAAACCATAATTTTGAATGAAACAAGGCAGATTCAGAAAATTAGCATGTTTTCCTTCTTATGTGGAAGCTAGTGGGGGAAAAGAAAAACAGGAAAAAACAGGACACCATAAAAATAGAAGGATGACCTTACTCTAGAGGAATGAGGCTCAGGGAAGGCAGGAGGGGAAAGTGAGAGGGTACTGAGGAATGAAATTGACCAAACTGTATTTTTATGTATGCATAAGTAGGTCATAATACTACTCACTATTCTGATAATTGAGATGTATTTAAAAATGTTAAATTAAAGAAGAAGAATTGTACATAAATGGAGTATTAAAATACATTTGCAAATTGCGGAAAACTCAATTTTACATGTATGAAGCAAAATGAACACAATGGTTGATATAGAGGGCTTGTTTAACTTCAGGTTTGGCCTCATCTAGGATCTTAAACAATGTCATTGGGACCGACTCTTGCTGCATTCACCTCTGAGCCCTATCTGCATCCCCTTGTATCTCTTTTTGAGCTGTGTGGGTTTTAAAACAGTCACATACCCTCTCTTGGCGGAGGAAATGGGATAATGGCCACTCTTAGCACACAGCTGTGAGTGAGATAAGGGTAGCTCCATCCCTATTACCAAAGGAAAGGAAAATTGAGGCTGGATAGGCAAACATGGCAAGTGTGTGCTGGGAATCCTAAGGATGAATTGTCCCATGGCTAGCAAAGTAAAGTGAGGTAAAACAGACCAAGGTCTTTCCAAGTTTCTGGACACCTGGGCTTGCCCTGATTAGGATGACTTGTTGTTAAAAGCCAGAAGCCTTCTGAGTGGAGAATGAGTGAAGAGTGGGGTCAGAGCCAGGCCAAAGGAATCTGCCAGTAGCATTGGCATTGGTGAGGGTGTCCAGAAAGGAGGATTATTTCTTGATCAGCAAAGAGAGAAAAGCATGGAGTGAGTCAGATGGAGGAGACCCCAGTGCAACTCAGAAGGGCTGAAAGGAGGAAAGAAAGGAGATCTATATTTAGAAACAGATGGGAGGGAATCAATGGAATAATTGTTTGGTGGATATGATCATCAAAATGTGATCAATACTTCCCATGTGCCAGGCACCATCCTTATATGTCTTGTCTCTATTTTCAACTCCATTAAGGAGAGATTAGTATCTTTTTTTGTGTGTGTGAAGATCCTCTTCATGTTTGCATTGCTTGCCCAGAGCATGCAATGCCTACTAAGCCCTTTTCTCTTGCCATTTCCATTGCAGAATGGCTCCCAGGGATCAGAGTCCACTGTACTGACAGCCTGTGTCTCCAAACCCTAAGCCACACCTTTACAAAATGTGAGCTGTTATAGCACAAGTTAAAACTGAAAACTTGCTATGTGATAAGCACTGTGCTAAGAGCTTCATGGACATAACATAATTTTATCCTTGGAAGAAAGAACCATATCCTTGTGATTTCCCAAAGTCCCTCAGGGAGTCTCACCCAAGAATTTACGTTCTACTTTCAAGATGGCGTCCACCCCA
>PVKS010022970.1:0-32990 GCA_004027875.1 Aplodontia rufa
TTACTAAGGCACACGGGTTTTTATAGAGGAGGAGGGGAGACAGCCAAGGAATCAATAATCCTTCTAAGGGAGTTGCCAGGTGTTATGTAGATTTCAGTACAGACAAAAGTTAGGAACATTCTGTGGTCAATACATTCTGACCCACCCTGTTTGACCTTTTGTAAAACAAAGCATGACCTAGCAGCCCCTCCTGAAGGAACTTATACAAACAGTAACAAGATCGCTCCAGGGCAGCTGATGAAATGGAGTGGAGGTCAGACAGAAGGTCAGACCCCAACACATTGTATATATGTATGTGTGTGTATGTGTGTATATCTATATTTTTTGATCCATTCATCCATTGAGGGGCATCTGGGTTGATTCCATAATTTAGCTGTTGTAATTTGAATTACTATAAATATTGATGTAGCTGTGTCTTTGTAATATGCTGATTCTAGCTTTTCTGGGAGAAAAGCCAGGAGTGGGAAGAGTCTCCACACTTCTTTCCAGAGTGTCTGTACAGGTTTGCAGTCCCACCAATGTGTTAGTGTTTCTTTCTCCCCACAACAGTGTGTTACTGTTCCTTTCTCTAGTATCTGTTATTGTTTATTCATCTTTGCTATTCAAACTGGAGTGAGATGAAATCTTAATGTTGTTTTAATTTGCATTTCTCTGATTGCTAGTGATGAAGAACACTTTCTCATATATTTATTGGCTTTTTGAACTTCCTCTATTGAAAAGTTTCTGTTTAGTTCGATGGCCTCTTTGTTGATTGGATTGATTATGGTTTTGGTATTAAGTTTTTTGAGTTCTTTGTATATTCTGGATATTAGCTCCCTGTTGGAGATATAGTAGGCCATGATTTTTTTCCCATTCTGTAGATTCTCTCTTGACGTTCTTGACTAATTCCTTAGCTGTGCAGAAGCTTCTTAGTTTCATGGCATCCCACTCATTGATTCTTGGCTTTAATACTTTCGCTATGAGAATCTTGTTAAGGAAATTGGTGCCTATTGATGTGGTGGTGTGTTGATAGTATTTTTTCTTCTAACAGTTGTAATGTTGCTGTTTTGGTTCCTAAATCTTTGATCCATTTCAATTTGATTTTTGTGCAGGGTGAGATATAAGAATTTATTTTCAATCTTGTGCATGTGGCTATTCAGTTTGTCCAACACTATTTGATGAACAGGCTCTTTCCTCCAAGTTTTATTTTTGCCCCCTTGTCAAATACCAAATGAATAAAGGTTTGTGGGATTGTCTCAGTATCTTCTATTTCATTGGTCTTCATACTTGTTTTGATACTAATACCATGCTGTTTTTGTTACTTCAGCTCTATAGTATAATTGCAGGTCAGGTATTGTGATCCCTCTGATCTTCTTTTTTGTTATTGTTTGTTTGCTTAGTAAGTGCTTTGACTTTCCTGGGTTTCTTATTGTTCCAAATGAATTTAAGAATTGATTTTTCTATATCTACGAAGAATGACATTCGTTTTTTGATGGTTATTGTATTGAATCAATATAGTGCTTTTGGCAGAATGGCCCTTTAAATTATACTGATTTTTGCTTAACCAAGATCATGGAATGTTTTTCCTTCTTAGGTCTTCATCAATTTCTTTCTTCAGTGTTCTATAATTTTCATTGTAGAGGTCTTTTAATTCCTTTGTTAGATTAATTCCCAATAATTTATTCTTTTTTAGGTTATTGTGAATGGGATGGATTTCCTGATTCATTAATTCTAAATATTTATTCTTTTTCAGGTTATTGTGAATGGGATGGATTTTCTGATTTTTCCTTCAACTGGTTTACTGTTGGAGTATAAAAAAACTTCATTTCTGGGTGGTGTTCTTGTATCCTACGACTTTGCTGAATCCTTTTATGAGCTCTAGAAGTCTTCTGAGGGACCTTTTTGTGTCTTCTAGATATAGTATTATACCATCAACAAATAAAGATAGATCCACCTCCTTTTTTCTATTCATATCCCTTTAATTTCCTTCTCTCATCTGATTGCTCTGGCTAGGGTTTTGAGGACTATACTGAATAAAAGTGGTGAGAGTAGACAACCTTGTCTTGTTCCTGAGTTTAGTGGGAATGCTTTCAGTTTTTCTCCATTTGGTGTAATGTTGGCTGAAAGTTTGTCATAAGTGGCCCTTATAGTGTTGAGGTAAGTTCCTTTGATCCCTATGTTCTCCAGAGTTTTGAACATAAGTGGATGTTGGATTTTATTAAAGGCCTTTTCTGGATCAATGGAGATGATCATATCATTTTTGTCTTTAATTCTGTTTAAGTGGTGTATCACATTTATTAATTTTCATATGTTGAACCAGCCTTGCATCACTTGAATGAAGCCCACTTAATCATGATGTATTATCTTTTTGATGTGTTGTTGAATATGGTTTGCTAGAATTTTATTAAGGATTTTCTGTCTGTGTTCAAGGATATTGGTCTGTAGTTTTATTTTCTTGATGTATCTTTGTTGGGTTTTGGTATCAGGGTTATGGTTGTCACATAAAAAGTGTTTGGAAGGGTTCCATACCTTTCAATTTCATGGAATAGCTTAATAAGGAGAGGTGTTAGTTCTGTAAAGATCTGGTAAAATTCTACTAAGAATCCATCAGGTCCTGGGCTTTTCTGTTTTTTAAGGCTTTTAATTGCTGATTCAAATTTACAACCTCCTATTGATCTGTTTATGTTTTTAAAACCCTCCAGCATCGATTTGGGAATGTTGTATGTGGCTAGGAATTTGTCCATGTCCTCCAGGTTATCCAAATGGGTGGAGTATAGTTTTTCAAAAAAGGTTATGATAATCTGAATTTCAGATAGGTCAGTGGTGATCTTTCCATTTTCATTTCTGATTTTGTTCATTTCATTCTTTCTTTTGGTAAGATTGGCTGGGGGGGGTCTGCCAATTTTTTTATTTTTTCAAATAATTAACCATTTCTTTTTGATTCTTTGTATTTTTAAAAAATTCTCTATTTCATTGATTTTTGATTCTGATTTTGATTATTTCTAGTTTTTTGTTTTACTGGATTTGGGATTGAGTTGCTCTTCTTTTTGTAAGTATTTGAGGTGGAGAATGAGCTTGTTTATTTGTGATTTCTCAAGATTTTTGATGAAGTCATTCAGTGCTATACATTTTCTTCTTAAGAATACTTTTAGGGCTGAAGCGGTGGCTCAGTGGTTACGGTGCTTGCCTCGCATGCATGAGTATGTGAGTTCAAACCCCAGCACCACGTACACAACTGAGTGTCTGAGGAATGAAAGTCATGTGAAAAACTAAATAAAAATTGCTTCTCTCTCTCTCTCTCTCTCTCACTGTCCCCTCTTTCTTACACAAAAACAAAAACAAAAAAACTTTCATACTGTCCCACAGATTTCAATGTGTTGTGTCTTCATTCTCATTCTTTTCCAATAATTTCTTGATCTATGCTCTCATATCTTCCTTGATCCATTCTTCATTTAAGAGGGTATTATTCAATCTCCATGTATTTATGAGCTTTTTATTTTTCTTGCTGTTTATTGCTAGTGTCATGCCATTATGATCTGATACAATACATGGGATTATATCAACCTTTTTGGCATTTGCTACGATTTCCTTTGTGGACTAGAATATGATCTGTTTTGGAGAATGATTGCATGTGCTGCTGAGAAGAAGGTAAATTCAGCTGATTTGGGGTGGAATATTCTATAGATGTCTGTTAAGTTCATTTGATTTATAGAGTTGTTTAGGCTGGAGATATCTTTTTCGATTTTTTGCTTTCATGATCTGTCTATTGGTGATAGTGGTGTTTTAAAAATCCCCACTATTATTGTGTTGAGATCTATAATTGTCTTAAATCATACAGCATTTTTTTCTACATGTTTGGAAGCATTGGTGTTTTTTATTATGGTTATATCTGCTTGATGTAGAGTTCCCTTTATTAAGATGTAATGTCCTTCTTTGTCTAATTTGACTACTTTTGGTTGAAATATACTTTGTGTTGGATGTAAGCATCACAACATCAGTTTGCTTTCTTAGACTATAGCATAGTAGATTTTTTTCAAACCTTTCACTTTCAGTCTGTAGCTATCTTTGTAAGATGTTTCTCTTGTAATAGCATACTGTTGGATTTTGTTTCTTTGATACAGTCTGTTAATCTGTGTCTTTTGATTGGGGATTGATGCATTGAGACCATTCACATTCAGTTAGAATAGATATGTGGTTGTGGTTCACTGCCATCAGTTGTTTTTGTTTTTTATTTTTTTGTTTTTGTTTTTATTTTCGTTTTTTGGTGTATTTTGTGCTTACTTGGTTGTCTTTTAGTAGAGTGTATTCTTTTTGACTTTCCTCTGCTTGTGGGCTTTGGGAGTTTTTTGTTTATTCCTCTGCTTGATGTTTGTCTTTGAGTATTCTTTGTAGAGCCAGTTTTATGTTTATGTATGGTGCTAATTTGTTCTTTTCATGGAATGTTTTTATTTCCCCATCAAATTTCAAGCTGAGTTTCACTGGGTATAGTATTTTTTGCTGGCAGTTGTTTTTCAATGCTTGAAATATCTCGTTCCATGCTCTCCTTGCCTTTATGGTCTGAGTTGAGAAATCTGAAGCGATCCTTATTTGGTTTACTTCTGAATGTGACTTGGTGTTTCTCCCTTGCATCATTTAATAATCTATATATTCTCTGTCATATTTTGAATATGATGTATCTTGGTGAACATCTCATTTGATTATGTCTATTTGATATCTTATACACTAAAACAGGTGAGGATATCTGGCTCATTTCTGATACGAGAGACGTTTTCTTTAACTATTTCATTTAGAATGTTCATTTGCCATTCATTTGAATTTCAATGTTTTCCTCTGTACCAATTATTCTTAGATTATTTCTTCTGATTTCATCCCAGACTTTTTGAAAGTTTTGATCATGTTCTGTAATTTTCTTTTTCTTTTCTATCATCTGTTTATTCAAGCTTACTCAGCATGTCTGCATTATTGGAAGTTCTTTCTTTAAGAGCTGAGTTTCTGTTTTCTACAGAAATTTATCTGTTATCAAATTCTTCCATTGAGCCTTTGATTTGGTTGACTGAGGATTTCAAGTCTAATGCTTCTCTTGAACAGTGTATCTGTTTCTTTGTTAAAGAGGTTTTTCATCTCCTGTGTTTGCTCTCTTATTTCCTTCTTTAGATCTTCTTTTAGGTCTTTGATTGTTTTAGTAATCAGGTCATTGATAGTTTTTTTCTGGGTTTTCATCCCACTCTCTATCCATGAACTCTTTGGTTGTGGATTTGTGAGTTTGAGGAAAAACTCTTTTAGCCTAATTCCTCATCTTTGAAGGATTTCTTGTTGGATCATGAACTGAAGTGAATTCTTTTTTCAGCTTATTTTATGTGTGAACTTTTGCATATGATTGAATTTTGTTCTGCTATTTTTTACTGAATGTTAAATATGGGTTGGGAGCAGGTCCTGAGTTTCCTGTCTGTCTGTTCCCCTGTTGGGATCTTGTTGATGGATTGGGAGTTTTTGTTCCCTCCCTTACTTGTGTTGGGGCTCTGTCAGGATAGTTGATTTCAATAGCATGTTCTCTAACTTGTGAACTATTTTTGACCTTTATTATATCCTCCTGAGATAAGGAATCACAATAAAAATGAACATCAAATGAATACAATACAAAATGTTATACTAATTATTTTGTTCCTTCTATAACTATTACAATGATAATTACTGTCTACAAGAAAAATAATGGGTTTAGCAATTACCTCCTGCAAGGAAAAATAAAGGGGGGGGGAATTTAAAAGAAGAAAAAAATATAGGAAAAATTTATTAAAGAAAAGAAAAAAAATTCATGTTGTGATTCCTGAGGTTAACTCATTATGTGTTGGGGGCAGATTATTAGTGTCCGATTGAGAATTGTTAGTAGAAACCTACAGCCAGAAATGCTGTGATCACAAGGTGGACACTTTACAGGATTGTAAGGTTGGAGTGCAGGTTGCCAGGACATGAGTCCAGAGCTCAGTCACCTGAGGTTTTCTGGGCTGCTACTGCCATAGAGAATTCAGGTTAATTCATGCTCTGAGGCCCTGCTGGCCTCCACTAGGGCAACTGTAACTCAAGGGCTTCCAGATTCCAAGCCTGGAGGGGTGAGTGCAGAGCAGTACTCCCTCTGCTGGGTGTTTATGCAATTCCTCCAGACCTCCTGGATCCAGACCCTGTGTATGCTCTCTTGTGTGCTCTGGACCTCCCTTTGGCACTCATGTGGGCCCTCTGATTAAGGGATGGGGACCAGGAGAAGGTGGCAAGAGAACCTGGGATCCCCCATGCTCCTCCAATCTGAATCCCTTTGGGCTGGTTGATATCTGGGCTAGTCCCAGAGCTGCTCTTCTGGGTTCAATTTCTGAATGTCAGCCAGGTCCTGGCAGTATTTTGGAGAAATCTCTTTTGAAGACCTGATTCCTTCTCTTCTGCTTCTTTGGTCAGAATGCAAAGCAGAGCTCCTTTTTGCAATCAGCCTATCTGTGACAGATGGTTTTGTCTTAGGATTATGGAGAAAACGGCTGTGTTGACCTGAATCCTTCTTGCTTGCCTCTTTGGTCAAAATGGCTACTGCCTGATCTCCTTATGGGCAGTGGGGGAATTTGTTTTCCCTGCCACAGTAGAAAAGTCACAGAGTTGTCCTAGCTTAGGCCCAAGGCAGAGCTCCTATTTGCACTCAGCCAATCTGTGACAAGTGGTTTGGTCTTGGCAGGATTGTGAAGAAATCTGTTTTTGTGACCTGACTCCTTCTCATCTGTGCCTTTAGTCAAATTATTTACTGTCCAACCTCCTTATGCATGTGTGGGGAATCTGTTCTCCCCTTCACAGCTGAGATGCAGAGAAGTTGCCCAGATTTTGGCCCAAGGAAGCATTTCCACATGCAGTCTGTCTCTGTGTGGCAGAGCCTGTCATGCTGTATCAATCAGTGTCTCCCCAGCTCCCATGTTAATTGGAGAGCAAAGGTGATTGTGGTGGTAACCTGCTGGGTCTGAATCATTTCCTCTTTTCTACTAGTTACATATACCCAAATTGCCACTGAGATTTTCCCATTGACTAGCACTGTGTTCCAGTGAATCTTTTCCAATATGCACACCTTTCAGGAAGGCAGCTTTCCTGGTGCTTCTTTGTTTCAAATCAGAATGACCAGTTGTCATGTCCCTGCAGTCTATCATCTTCCTTCCAGTAAACATTCTTAAATCAAGGCCTAATGATTGTTGGAAAGAACCCCTTCTCTACCACGTGTTAAGGGTATTTATATTAGGTTCTAGTTTTATTTCAGACATGTTTTGGAATGTCAGGTTACTTCTCTGAGTAGGAGGAGAGCCTGTCTTAATGTAGCTACCTGAAGGCTCTGAGTGTTTCTTATAGGTCCTTGGATACTGGTGACATTGTCCATAAAAGGTAAGGATCTTGGTAGAAGTCACAATCTTAAATTTTATGTTGTCTCACACTATTTTGTAATCAGGACATATACATACAAAAATGAATAGCCTGTGGTCTTAATTGAAAATACAGACATCCCCATATTTTTGATTCTTTGGTCAAGTCCAGAGTCATTAAGGTCTGATTGTCATTTGAGGAAACCATAGTTTCAGCACATGGCATTCCTAGGCTCCCTGGAATTGTACAAAGACAGTTTTCTACTATTAATGTTACAAAGTTGACATCATCATTTATCAGAAATCCTTATTTTTCCATTATCGGTGCTCTAAAGTGATTTTTTGGTCTCTTTCAAAGTTCTTGTTCTGGAAAGAGAAATCCACGTTTTCTTTTCTAATCAGTTTGTCATGAGCACATCTTTTGTCAATATAGTCTCTTTCCCCACCCACTGTCTTCTTAGTCCTGCCTAGCATTTCCAATATCATTTTATTTCATAAAATATATGCCATGATTCCAAGATTTGCATATATGATCTGAAATGATGATAAATTAATAATTAGTGAAAAGTATTATGTTACTCTCAGGGAATTGGAATAATCATCTTGGGTTCACACTTAGAATACTCTTGGTACTCAAAATTTAATCTTGTTTAAAATTTAAATTTGCTTCTATTTATGGAATATAGTTTTATTGTAAGGGAAAGAAATTTGTATGATCCTTTGTTATTTTGTTTTTTTTCAGTATTGTACGGATAATATTCAAACCAGAATAAAATTATCAATGTTCTATTGAACCAACAGTAAAATTTTCTATATTAAAAGTTTCTGTTGCAGGGCTCAGGTGGTGGCTCAGCAGTTGGAGCACTTATCTGACATGAGCAAGGACCCAGTTCAAACATCAGCACCACGTACACAACTAAGTGTTAGAAAAACAAAGGCCAGAAGGAAAAATAAATAAAATTTATTCTCTCTTTCTCTCTCTCAGTCTCTCCCTCTCTCTGTCTCTATTGTTTAAGAGACATCTGAGTTTCATTTAAGCAGTTATTTATGTAATATTACAATACTTTTACATTTATCTTAAACTCATTTAAAATCTATATTTGCAGCTTCATTTTTAATCTGTAGTGTATACAGATGAAGCTTATTATAGAATTGAATTTATTTGCCATCTAGCCAGTTTCATTTAATGTGAACTTTACTTGATAAAAAAGGAAATAGAGCTTCAATAGATTCTTTCATCAATAGGATACAATTATCTAGGTGATGATTTAATGGAAGAATAATGTCAGCAGTACTGTGCCAACAGAGCTATTTTTAAGACCAAAAGACAGTTTTATGCAAAAAGCAGAGAAAGCTGAGATTTCATTAACCTGTATTTAGTAGCAAGCAGCAGACCTCTTTTCTCTTATTTCATGCTTAAGCAATCATAAACAAATAATATGAATGATACATATACTTTATTTCTACAAAATCAAAGAATGTTAAGGGTAGAGAAAAATTCAGCTTCTGTGTTTTAGAAACTTTTCAGAAACACAGCATTTACCAATAAAAAAACTAAGACATACTTTATGGTTAGCTCCTCTCAACTTGTTCTCTTCATAAAACCTGACACATCTTTTGGAAAATTGTTGAAATGCATGGAAATAGCTTTATTGCTTCGATCTGGACATTCATAAAATAAAAGTTACTATGCTATAATATGAATGTGTTATTTTATGTTTGTAATAAAATAGGCTAACAATTTAGAAATTGTTCCATTTTCTCTACAAATTACAATCAGAATTTATGAAATGTCAAAAGCATGGAAAGTTACAGTCTTCATGGTGATTATTGCTGAATCCTGTATTTGGCATCAGTTCTGGAGTACTATCATTTGTTCTATTTTAAAATACCAGATGTAAAGATCTATGTGTAAGGAACTGAATTCATTTGAATGTGAAAAGAAAGCCCTTGGTGAATTTTCTCATCTAGAAAGCTATAAGTTATTTTCTCTAACTTAAGAAATTCCACTGTATAAAACAAAGATGTGAAACATGTTAAAAAAAAAAACACCTCATATTCAGCACATCTTTTCAGAAAGTTGTTGACAAAGTTAAAAAGATTAACTCTACATGTTTTAAGCCATGAAGAAACCAGCCCATGCTTGTTATGTTTTTTCAAACATCAAAATTGCTAATTTTTGAAAGTTATAGTCAAATAGAAGCAACCATTCCTTCAGTTTTTCTGTTAAAAATCTTGCTGAAATTTTAAGTGTCAAGGTTCCTCCCTGTTTCTTCAGTAGCACGTCTAGTTATTTACTCATCATTAGCTAAATGTCTTGATTATTTATTGTTAAATAACAAACCATTGCAATGTCTGGTGTGCTAACCAGTAACAATTTATTATTTCTTAACAATTTCTTGGGTTGGGTGGTTATCCTGATGATCTTTTCTGTGGTCCTTTATATAGATAAATTTAGCTGGAACTAGATTGGATCTGGGATATTCCAGGTGGTTCTTCATTCTTCAGGACTTCTGTCTGTGAATAAATACTTTAATGCTGTAGTTTGAATTTCCTTGTATCCAAATGGCTGATCTCAATGAGAAGAAAGTTGAGGTTATTGTTCACTTAGGGCATCGGTTTGGAAGTCCCAGAACACGCCTTCCACTATTTTCTTTTGTAAAAGAAGAGTTGAAGGACTAGCCCAGATTGAAGGGAATGGAAACAGATTCCATTTCTTGATAGGATGAGAGATATGTTTGTACATGAAGAGAAAAAAATAGTGACTGCTTTCTTTAGACACTATGTACTCTAGGTTAATAATATTCATTTGTCAGTAATAAAATATCTAATTAAACCTGGGATGAAAGGTAGAAATAGAGTCAATAAATGACATATCTTTATGGTAATTACAATATAGTAGAAAACAATTAAATGCAGAGCATTTGCATTTCTGGCACATGGTAGATAAAACAGAGACAAAATATAAAAAATACAGAATGAATTTTGATAAAACTTTTGAATTCATAGCCATGAATGACATAAATGAACAGGATATTCATTTAAAGTGAGCTAAATATGCAGAATGATGCTCTGTTGTCTGGTGAAAAAACCAGTCAGGATATACATTTGAAATGCTAGAAGCCGATTCTTGAATATGCACATGGATAGACAAGGTAGAAAGTATAAACAGATGACTGCATCTTTCGTGTAATGGGTCTAAAATTTCTAGGTGTGTATTAAATGTTTATCTGTGTAAAAATTTAATTGAAGCATTGAAAGTCTACATCTGATCAACTGATGGACATAGAGACAAGTCATGAGGTAGGTTACCCAGCTGAAAATTAACAACAACAACAAGAAATCTGTTTTTATCTGTAAAACTGGTTGTATCTGCAAGGAAGATACCTAATTATAAGAGGTACTACACTCAAGAAAATGCTAGGTATTTAAAATATACCGTTTACAATTCTATTCAAGATGTAATTTTATAATTAAAGTGTTAATTTTTACCATGATAAATGTTGTCTAGGGACTTGCTGATATTATACTTTTATCATATTTCAATGAATCAGATCTGGAAGTAATACTGATGATGAGATTCTCATTTAGAAAGAGGAAGAATTTGTTAAACTTCGTTTATACCAGCTCATATTAGTCATGATGCCAGTCTGTCCCTCAACCATAAGAGAACAACATTGACTCCAAAAGAGAGTTTAGATGGAAAACTTAGAATCAATGAAACTGACTAATGTTGACAGTGAACCTTAACATATGCAACCCTAAACTATAGCTACAAGCATGAACTAAAATGTAGACTCCCCCAAGTGATGCACAGTTGACTATGACACTTGAATGAACTCGGTCCTACCTGTGTGCTCTCTCTACTTGCTCCCAAAAAGGCTGATATGGGGCTGGAGCCCTTGCTCAGTGGTTACGGTGCTTGCCCAGCACGCATGAGTACACAGGTTCAAACCCCAGCACCCATGTACACAAGTGTCAGAGCAATGAAAGCCATGTGAACAACTCAATAAAAATTGATTCTCTTAAAAAAAAAAGGCTAGTGATTCTTGATCCATAGTGGTAGAGCAATGGTGTGAAATGATTCAATGAAATGAAGACCTAACTCATGGAGTCTTTTAAACATTTTTTTGAAAAGAGGGACAGTGAGAGAGAGAATCAATTTAGTTTTTTATGTGGCTTTCATTGCTCCGACACTTCATTGTGCAGGTGGTGCTGGGGTTCAAACCTGCATCCTTGTGCGTGCTAGGCCATCTCCATAACCACTAAGCCACTGCTCCAGCCCTTCATGGGGTCTTTTAAACCAGGAGTGAACTGATCACCCAGAAGCTGGACATTTTTTATTATGATAATTATTAGCACTAGGTGCCAGCAAGCAAGAGCCTTAACTAAAAAAATACAAGATGTTTTTCTTCTGTTAACGTCCAAACTACATTCTAAATGTCATTGTTTTATTGTAATGTTTTGTTTGCAGAACTGAGTTAATAATTTGCTGTGTGCAGCACATGTTATTTTGACTTTCCCTATACCTTTTTTCCTTATAGGATCTATCTTTAGAAAACCATTCAGAAGTACAAAATGGAACTGTAATACAAAATTTTAATCAATTTGCTTCAGTGTGAACCCACACCATAGGACTATGAGGGCACTGATGGTATTTTTTTTTTTAACTCATTAGGAGTTGGGAGCATTATATGTGCAGACAACTGACACAGTTGTGACTGCATGACAGGCAATGGATAATCTTGGTAGATAAAATTAACACATTGATAAGTATTTTTCCTTTTATTTATCTGATAAATTCTTTGAAATCTCACCTGCATTTCCATTTTGGATCTAAGTGATATGCCCTATGAATTCCTTATATTTTCTTCTATCTTCCTCATCAGTGGTAATGCTGGTTATGAGGGCCATCTCCTATTCTTCATTATATTCAGCTGTGATGTGTGCAGAGGTTTGTTGGTTATAGTGCCCCAGTTATTGAAACTTTTCCCCCTAATATTCCTTCCACTTTTTTCAAATAAAAATATAACAAAGGCAGCAAACAGTATACTTCCTGAACATGCAGCTCAATTAATTTTTGCATGTGCATTCATCCATAAAAACACTACCCAGATCAAGAAGTTTTCCAGCATATTTTCTGCTTTTCTTATGATTTCTCAGTACAGTGTGCCTGTGTTTGGATTTGTGCATTATTTTCAGATGACTGTTTTGTGTTTGTATGTGTGGCTTGTTGTGGTTGTGGGTGATTTCTTTGTAATTAACCTTTAACATAAACTAAGTTATAAATTTTGGAAAGTGGCCATATATTCAACCATATGTCTGGAGCTACCTAAGGGGCCTTCCTACACTAATTACAGAACAAATTTGGGGGATTATGGACAAGCACACCACACATCAGACAATAAATATAATTGTCTGCAAGAAAACCACAAGAGAGGTAGGAATCTGGAAGATATTAAAGAATGTACCGTGTTATGTGATAACCCAAAACCCTTATGTGTAGTAAAAATCAGCATTTGGACAGAAGCCTGAACTACATAGTATAATTCTGGCAATATTGCTAAAAAATGCCAGGGGAAGAAATGAAATGATTGAATTATGATTTTGGAATTAGAATACTACATAACCAATCTAACATTGGAAAGACTGTTCTAAGATATTCATCAAATATATCCCTAATCTAAATTGCAATACCTTAGATTACTTATACATATTTTGTTGACCAGTTTTAAAAGTCCACTTTTATAACTATTTCTATATCTCATAATTCTTTCTCATTTTAAACGTAGCTGCATACATATTTAGACAAAACTGCTCATATTAATGTATTTTTCTATCTTAACCTGAATTGCTTTGGCATTGTTATGCAGCAAAGATTGAGTTTTAGGTATTGTTAACTGTCTTTACTTGTTTATTAGATAATGTTCCATCTTTTTTGCTCTATTTGATAAATATCTGCCCTGCTTTTTGGTATGATTTACTTTTTGCTCTACGTGCACTGGCAACATTTAATTAGTAGTTTATATATTAAAGGACTTTCCTCCCTAGAACTCAGGAGTCTCATTTGGTAACAAGTCTCTTTGCCAATGAAGTTCCACCTTTTTATTATCTGCTTACTATTCTGAATGAACAGAAATTTGAAGAAACCCTAACTCTTAAATGAAGTGCCTTTTGAATGACCTTGAATGTCTTTACATACTCTCAAGTGCTACTGTTTACTACATAGTAGTGGTTGTGCAGTTTGTGTGTGACACAAAGGGGGACAGGCTGAGGCACCCACTGAATGGGCCTTGTTTCCGTTACTTTGGCAATGAACATACCAGCAGGAATAAAAAATAAAAAAAAAAGTTATTTTCCGAGTCAATCCATTCAGAGAGGATATCTTGTGTACTTGCAGGAGTCTTGTGTATTAGTTTAATATTATTTTCAACTAACAAGTTGTATGGAGTTCATTAGAGGAAAAACATTAATGTTGGAATTTGGTTTTACCTTTATATTCTCAATTAGATTTTTGGTACGTTATGATAATTCTGTGAAACTCTATTTCACATTATTTTTTTTTTCAGTAGAGAGAGAGAGAATTTAATTTTTCATGTGGCTTTCGTTGCTCTGACACTTCTTTGTGCACGTGGTGCTGGAGTTTGAATCTGCATCCTTGCACGTGCCAGGCAAGCGCATAACTGGTGAGCTATCACTCCAGCCCACATTTTTCCTTTTTTTTTTTTGATTGACATACGGGACACAAAAATGTGATGTTTTGATTCATGTATACATTGTATAGTAACAAAACCAGGCATTAGCATATTCATCACCTTTAATATTTTTAAGTTCTTTGTGATATGAACACTAAATTCTCTCTCCTGGCTATTTTTGAAATATACTTAAAATTATGAGAAATCCTCATGGAAAATAGCTAAAAGCACCATGGTAGGTCAGGGGAGAGAAAGAAACAAATCTCTCAGAAGTCTATTATGGGGAGATAAATAGTCTTAGAATAAGTACTTCCAGTAGTTTTTCTTTTCCTGCACATGAATTGATATTTATATATTGGCATTTGCTTGATCAAATTGTGAATATTCAACATTTTTATTGATTATATCTTAAGAACATTCCAAAATTTAACTCTTAGCTGTTGTTTTACATGAACTCATAAATATGCATACATTTAAGACTTTTTGTGTACTTTTTTCAAATTGTCCTCTCCAAGTTTAATACCATAATTGTCATATGAGCATTGAATAGGAAATATCTAGTGTTCTGTATTATGAATCCTTAAAGAATGTGTGGTTTTTTGATAGATAAAAATGATATTTCTTGGTTGCTGTAATTTGCTTTAAATTGATTAATAGTAGCATTCAACTTGTTTCATTTTGTTCGTTTGTACTTTCATTTCTCATTTTGTGAATTTAATGATTGTGACTTTTCTTATGTTACTGTTCTGAAAAAAAAATTTCCCATTCGTTTATTAGAGTTCTTGATGTATCAGAAGTATGTTAACTTTTCTGTGTGGTGTATGTTTCAAGGATTCTAAATTAAGAGCCTTTTTTTTAAAAAAAAAAAAAAAGAGAGAAGGACAGTGAGAGAGAGAGAATCAGTTTTTATTGAATTTTTTTTCACATGCTCTGACACTTAGTTGTGTACATGGGTGCTGGGGTTTGAACCCGTGTACTTGAGCATGCCGGGCAAGCACCTTAACAGCTGAGCTACCAGCCCCCTTAAGAGCTTTCTTGATCGTAATTATTGATTGAATTTTCTGTACAAGGAAGAGAACGTTCAAGAGGTTGACATTAGACCAAAGAGTTTTTATAAGGTCCTTTTACTTTCTGGACAAATAGCATTGATGATTTTTTCGATAATTTTTATTGGTACTTTATAGTTGTACATAATGATGGAATTGGTTGTTACATATTCATACATGCACACAGTAAAACAATATAATTTGCCCAATAACATTAATCATTGAGTACAATCTGCATTGGATTTACAGATTTCTGTTGATAAAATGCATTTCTTTTATGTTTCCTTGATCTAAGTAGAATTGGAGAATACTTCTGTCTTCAGAAGTGTGGACAAAAATGATGTCAGTTCATTGTAAATTTTGTAGATACAATTCCATTGTTGTTTTTTCCCTGGGTCAAGTGACATTCTTTACTTTTTAAAAAAATGTTTTTATTAATGCCTTATGTTTGTACATAATATTGAGGTTCATAATCATAATACGTGGAGTATAATTTACTCCATTTCAGTCCCCAGTACTTTGCCTTTCCCTCCCCTCTTTCGTTCTCCTCTTCTTTCCCTCTACTCTACTGGTCTTCCTTTATAGTTGTTTTTTATTGGGGCTTTATAGATATACATAAAAGTAAAATTTACTGTGGTATAGACATATGTGTACATAGCATAATTTGGTCAATTTCCCTTTTCTCATCCCTCCTGCCTCTCCCTCCATCCCTTTTTTTTACTTTATTGATGTCTGTTCTATTTTTGTGGGATCCCTCCCTTTTATCCCCCTATTTTTGTGGGATCCCTCCCTTTTATCCCCCTTTATTTTGCTCTAACTTCCACATATAACAGAAAACATTTAACCCATGGCTTTTTGAGTTTGACTTATTTCACACACATGATTTTCTCCAGTTTCTACAATTTACTAGTAAATGCCATAATTTCATTCTTCTTTTTGGTAAAGCTCCATTACATGTGTATGTATATGTGTATACACATTTTCTTTACCCATTTATCTATTGATGGGCATCTGGGCTGGTTCCATAACTTGGCTGTTGGAAATTACACAACAATAAATATAGTTGTGTCTGTATCACTATAGTATGCTGATTTAAAATTTTTTTTTATAAATAGCAAGGAGTGGGATAGGTAGGTCAAATGATGGTTTGTTCATTCCTAATCTTTCGAAGAATTGGCATGCTGTTTTCAAAAGTAGTTGTACTAATTTGCAGTCCCACCAGCAATGTGCGAGTGTATCTTTCCCCCCACATTCTTGCCAGCATTTATTGTTATTTATGTTCTTGATCATTTCCATTCTAACTCTAATCAAATAAAATCTCAATGCATTCCCCTGATTGCTAGGGATGTTGAGCTTTTTGTCATATATTTGTGAGCCATTTGTATTTCTCTTTTTGAGAAGTGTCTGTTTAGGTCTTTTGTCCATTTGTTGATGGGTTGAGTCTTTGGTGTTAGATTTTTTTAACTCTATTTATTCTGGATATTAATCTCTTGTCTAGAAGTATCTGGCAAAGATCTTCTCCTGTTTTGTAGGCTCTCTTTTTGTGCTCTTGTTTATTTTTCTTTGCAGAGTCTTTTTAATTTGATGGTGTCCCACTTATTGATTCTTGGTTTTATTTCTTGGGTTTTAGGCATCTTGTTAAGGAAGTTGTTGCCTTCATCCATATGTTGGAGTGTTAAGCCTATATTTTCTTCTAGTAGTTACAGTTTCTGGTCTAATTCCTGGGTCTTTAAGCCACTTTGAGTTGGGTGAAAGATATAGATCTAGTTTCATTTTTCTAAATATGGAGTTTTCCCAGCACCATTTGTTAAAACTGCAGTCTTTTGCCGAACATTTGTTTTTGCTAATTTGTCAAGGACCATGACTCTATTTATGTGGCTTTGTTTCTGTGCCTTCTGTTTCATTGGTTTTCATGTCTTTTTTGTGTGTGACAGTAGTATGTTGTTTTTGTTGCTGTAGATCTGTACTATAATTTGAGTTTCTGTATTGTGAGGCCTCCAGTATTGCTCTTATTACTCAGGTTTGGCTCTTTTGGGTCTTTTATTCTTTCATATGAATTTTAGAACTTTTTTTCCTAGTTATATTATGAATATCATTGGTATTTTGATGAGAATTACATTAAATCTATTATTCACTGTTGTAATATGATCATCTTAATACTAATAGTACCTAACTAAGAATACGAGAAGGCTTTCCATCTTCTATGATTTCTTTCTTCAGTATTCTTTAATTTTTACTTTCCCCTCCTTGATTAGATTTTGTCTTAAAAATTTTTTGAGGTTATTGTGAATGGGATAGTTTTTCTGATTTCTTTCTTAGATTCATTATTGAAGTATAGGAAAGGAATTGATTTATGTATGTTGATCTTGTGTCCTGCTACTTCACTAAATTTTTTTTAACAGCTCTAGAACTCTCCTGGTGGAGTTTTTTTGGTCTTCTAATATAGGATCATGCCATCAACCAACAGATAATTTTATTTGTTCTTTTCCTATTTATATCAATTTAATTTCCTTTTCTCACCTAATTGCTCTGACTAGACTTTCAAGAACTATGTTAAACATGAATGATGAGAGTAGATATTCTTGACTTTTTGCTGATTTTAGAGGAAATTTTTCATTTTTTCACCATTGAGTATTTTGTTGGCCTTGGTTTTATTTTGTATAGTCTTTACAATATCGAGCTAATTTTCTCCTAATCCTAGTTTCTTTAGCATTTTTAACAGGAATAGATCCTGTATTTTATCAAATTCTTTCTGTGCATCTACAGAGATGATCATGTGATTCTTGTCCGTATTATATCTATATGGCATGTCACATTTATTGATTTGCTTGTATCCCTAGAATGAAACCTAATTGATCATGCTGTACTATCTTAATGTGTTTTTGAATCCAGTTCGCCAATATTTTATAAAGTATTTTTGCATCTGTATATACCAGGAATATGGATATGAAATTTTCTTTCCTTGACATGTTTGTCTGGTTTTGGTATCAGGATGATACTGGCTACATACAATAAGGGGAATGTTCCCTTCTTTTCTATTACATGGAGTAATTTGAGGAAGATTGACATTAGTTCTTCCTTAAAGTTCTGGTAGAATTTGATTGAGAATCCCTGTGGTCCTGGGATTTTCTTTTTTGGAAGGCTTTTAATAGCTGTTTCAGTATTAATAGCTGCTTGTTATTGGTGTGTTTATGTTTTATAAATCCTCATTTTTCAGTTTGGGTGGTCATATCTGTCTAAAAATTCATCAATATCGTCTATATTTTCCAGTTTATTGGACTATAAATTTTCAAATAGTTTTGAAGGAACCTCTGTATTTCAGAAGTATCTGGAGATCTCTCTCTCTCTCGATCTCTACTTTTGTTTATTTGGGTCTTCTCTCTTCTTTGGCTAATAATTTATCAGTCTTGTTTATCTTTTCAAAGAACTCACTCTGTTACATTTATCCATTGTGTTTTTCTTATTCTCAATTTTGTTAATTTTCACTCAGACTTTAATTATTTCCTGTCTTTTAATGATTTTGGAATTAGTTATTTTCTAGCATCTTGAAGTGTTATATTAGATTAGTATTTTTTTAAGAGAGAGAGAGGGACAGTGAGAAAAAGAAAGAATCAGTTTTATTTAGTTTTTCATGTGGTTTTCATTGCTCTTACATTTCATTATATATGTGGTACTGGGTTGAAACCCACATCCTTGCACAATCCAGGCAAGCACCATAACCACTGTGCCACAACTCCAGCCCCTAGATTATTCTATTTATTATCTTTATATTTTTAAATTTAGGAAGTTACTGCTATCATCTTTTCTTAGAACTTCTTTCATATTGTACTAGAAAATTTGATATGCTGTATCTCTGTCCTCATTTGTCTCTAAAATTTTATTTTTCCCCTGATATCTTCTACAATCCATTCCTCATTCAAAAGTATTTTATTTAATTTTCAGCTGTTAAAATGGTTTCTGTTTTTATCTTGTTGATTTCTTATTTCATTCCATAATAATTTAAAAGGAAGCAAAAGTATAATCTATTTTAGAGAAAATTCCTTATGTCACTGTGAAAACAGTGAATTTGATTGTTGATGTATTAAATATTCTATAGATGTCTGTTAGGTCTGATTAATAGTTTTAGTTCTGAAGAAAGTTTTTCTTGTTTATATTTGGATGAATTATCTAATGGTGAGAAAGGTGTGTTGAAATCACCCAATATTGTTGTATTTATGTCTATTTGATTCTCTATATTGAGAAGAGTTTGTGTTATATATTTAGGTGCATTCATATTTGGGGCATAAATATTCACCCGCATTATTTCTTGGTGTATGATTTTCCCCTTAAGCAGTATGAAGTGGCCTTCTTTTTCCTCTAAATAATTTTGACTTGAAGACTACTTTGTCTGTTATAAGAGTAGCTACACCTGCTTGCTTTTGATTTCCATGTGTATAGTATATCTTTTTACATCCTTTCACATTCAGCCTGTAGATAGTTGTCTTTGCCTGCCTGTGGATGTCTTTGCCTGTCATGTGAGACTGTTGTAGACAGCATATGATTGTGGCTTGTTGTTTTAAATCCATTTTGTCAGTCTCTGTCTTTTGATTGGACAGTTTAAACTATTTACATTTAATGTTATTATAGAGATGATTTTTATTTCTTGCCATTTTGATTTATTTTTGATGTTCAATTCTGTCTTGATTCTGCTATAATTATTACTCTTCTGAGATCCATTCATACACAGGCTCTGATATCTATTTTTCATTTCTTCTGCATGAAGTATTTTATTGAGTATGTTTCATAGTACAGGCTTAGTTGTTATGAATTACTTTAGTTTCTGCTTATCATGGAAGGTTTTAATTTTATCTTAAATTTTGAAGGGTAGTTTTGTTGGACATAGTAATCTTAGTTGGTTTCCATTTTTTTCAAGGCTCAGTATATATTATTCCAACCTCTCCTGGCTTTTAATTTTTGGGCTTAGAAATCAATTAAAATTCTAAACTGTGTGACCTCCTTTACTATCTTTGCTGTTCCTATCTCATTTTAACTTGGTCTGCTTTTCTTTCCAGTTGTTGTCAAGGAAGTAAACATTTCCTCTCCCTGTCTCTCTGTTATCCCTCTCCTGGTCAGGATTCAGGGTCAAGGAATTCTGTCCTTATTTTCTATTCCAGTAATCAAACTGAAAATCCTTCAAAGTCTCAAACTGTCTAATATTGAGTTTTAAAGTATTTACTCTGTCACCTATCTCTTTGGTCAGCTGAGCTTTTATTGCTTATTTTCTGGGCTGTGGAGGAGTTGAGGATTGCTCTCTATATCCTCTCTGCCATCTTCTGGGGCCTCCCTTTCCATCTCTCTTCCACTTTAAAATATAGGATGACTGGCAGATATGGCATCTAATTGCAGTGTACAGAAGCATCCAAATACAAGGTACAGAGGGTTAGACTTTTATATAAATGTTGCAATGAAACATGCATGAGGACATTTTCATGATAGAGAACAAATATAATTTTTTTAATCCCATACATTAGCATGTGCTCTCTCTCCTTGTTATAACTTATATAAAAGCCTTGTAGCACTATGATCCTCTTAGGTCAGTTTTCCATTTTTTTCTAAGTGAGGAAGGATATATGTTTCATATGGCAAGTGGCCAAAAGTTTTCATGATAAAACAAAATTTCTCTATTTTCTCTGGCACAGTATGTCTCAAGTGAAAATTTTCAGTATATATAGTTAACCTTTTAATTTTGTTTTCAGTGTAGTTTTCCTTTAGTCACACATGAATATCTTCTAACACCTAGAACCATTAAATTATTACAATAAATATTGATATACCCTCTACCTATCTTCAGCATTATTAACAATTTTCCAAATTTGGTTTGTTCTCTATATAATTTCCTAAGTCACCAGGAAATAATTTACAGAAATCATGATATATTAACCCTGAGTTCTTCAATTTGTATCTATAAGAATATTGAATTTTCTGGGGCTGGTGTGGTTGCTCAGTGGTTATGACACTTGCCTGGCCTGTACAAGAATGTGGGTTCAAACCCCAGCATCATGTACACAACCAAGTGTCAGAGCAATGAAAGCCACATTAAAAAAAAAAACCTAAATAAAATTGACTCTCTCTCTCTCACTTTCTCTTTTTAAAAAAAATCTCTTAAAAAAGAATATTGAATTTTCTATATAACCACATACCATTGCTATGCTTAATGAAATTGACAAAAATTCTATATCACCTAATAGCTAGTCCAAATGTAGTATATTTTTGATGTGAACACATTTACATTTTTAAATCATCAAGACTATCAATATTTTCTGCTTGCTTTCTTTGATAACAAGAAAATTTCTGTAATTCAAGAATTAAGACTTTTTTATATGTCCCTATATTCTTATCCTTATGCAAGATTTTTTCTTGATTATATTTATAATATATGTAGAATTTATCCTAAGGTAAAAATCAAATTTGATTTTTTATATACTATTAGATGATTATCTCAGTACAATTGATCAATCCGTATTTTTCTTCATTGATTAAAAGTTACATCTTCATAATGTACAGGAATTCACTGTGTGCTTGGTTCTAATTCACTGTCTTGTCTATTCCCGTACCAGTGATGGACAGTTAAAAATTTTATATCTTTGTTTTAAGTTTTAATATTAGCTATTCATTATGTGTATTCCAAAAATTTCTGGCTATTTCTATCTATATTCCTCTCACTGTCTCCAATCTAGTTTTGTAATACTTTCAATTAGTGACTAGGTATCCTTGAATACAAAATGTCAGTTACATCTACTATGCACAAAATGTCACAAGCATGCTCATTTACTTTGATGACTAATGTTGCCCATACAGAGTTCCAAAATGCCATCTAAGGGATCTCTTTAGAGTTCACTTATTTTAAGTATCATTTCATTTTTTAAAATGTCATTATGCATCATTTCATTAAGACATTTCATTAAAGTATATGAGGCAAAGCCTTCTGTTACATGTTCCATTGCACATTTATACTCCCTTTGAAAATATTTAACAGCCCACCGCTGGCGCAAGCTCCCGCCCGCTGCGCGTTTTGTCCCGCGTCTCGCCCCGTCCGTCTCCGGACTCGCCTTCCTGTCCTTCCTCCCGCTTTTTCTTCTCTAAAGATGCCCTTGGCCACCAGCCACAGCGGAAGCGGCACCAAGTTGTCTGACCCGCCACCGCCTTCGGGTTCCTCTGGGAGTGAGGCGGCGGCGGGGGCCAGGGCAGCTGCGCCGGCCACTCAGCACCCGGCAACCTTCACAGGCGCTGTCCAGACCGAGGCCATGAAGCAGATTCTCGGGGTGATCGACAAGAAACTTTGGAACCTGGAGAAGAAAAAGGGTAAGCTTGATGATTACCAGGAACGAATGAACAAAGGGGAAAGGCTTAATCAAGATCAGCTGGATGCTGTATCAAAGTACCAGGAAGTCACAAATAATTTGTAGTTTGCAAAAGAACTACAAAGGAGTTTCATGGCATAAAGTCAAGATATTCAGAAAACAATAAAGAAGACAGCACGCCGGGAACAGCTTATGAGAGAAGAAGCTGAACAGAAACGTTTAAAAACTATACTTGAGCTGCAGTATGTTTTGGATAAACTGGGAGATGATGAAGTGCGAACTGACCTGAAACAAGGGTTGAATGGAGTGCCAGTATTATCTGAAGAGGAATTGTCATTGTTGGACGAATTCTACAAGTTAGTGGACCCTGAACAGGACATGAGCTTAAGGTTGAATGAACAGTATGAACATACTTCCATTCATCTGTGGGACTTGCTGGAAGGGAAGGAAAAGTCTGTATGTGGAACAACCTATAAAGCTCTAAAGGAAATTGTTGACGTGTTTTTCAGTCAAACTACTTCAATAGCACCCACAACCATCAGAATGGGCTGTGTTAGGAAAAAGAGGCAGCCTCTGCACCTATAGTGGAAGACCAGGTAGCTGAAGCTGAACCTGAGCCAACAGAAGAATACACTGAGCACAGTGAAGTTGAATCAACAGAGTATGTAAATAGATAATTTATGGCAGAAACTCGGTTCAGTGGTGAAAAGGAGCAGGTGGTGGATGAGTGGACAGTTGAAACAGTTGAGGTGGTAAATTCACTCCAGCAGCAACCTCAGGCCGCATCCCTTCAGTATCAGAGCCTCATTCTTTGACTCCAGGGGCTCAGCAGACCCTCTTGTAAGAAGACAGCGAGTACAAAATCTTATGGCACAAATGCAGGGGCCTTATAATTTTATACAAGATTCTATGCTGGATTTTGAAAAACAGACACTTGATCCTGCCATTGTATCTGCATAACCTATGAATCCAACACAAAATATGGACATGCCCCAACTGGTTTGCCCTCCTGTTCATTCTGAGTCTAGACTTGCTCAACCTAATCAAGTTCCTGTACAATCAGAAGCTACACAGGTTCCTTTGGTTTCATCCACAAGTGAGGGGTACACTGCATCTCAACCATTGTACCAGCCTTCTCGTGCTACAGAAAAACGTCCACAGAAAGAACCAATTGATCAGATTCAGGCAACAATCTCTTTAAACACAGACCAGACGACAGCATCATCATCCTTTCCTGCTGCTTCTCAGCCTCAGGTGTTCCAGGCTGGGACAAGCAAACCTTTACATAGCAGTGGAATCAATGTAAATGCAGCTCCATTCCAGTCCATGCAGACGGTGTTCAATATGAATGCCCCAGTTCCTCCTGTAAATGAACCAGAAACTTTAAAACAGCAAAATCAGTACCAGGCCAGTTACAACCAGAGTTTTTCAAGTCAGCCTCACCAAATGGAACAAACAGAGCTTCAACAATAACAGCTTCAAACAGTGGTTGGCACTTACCATGGTTCCCAGGACCAGCCCAACCAAGTGACTGGTAACCACCAGCAGCCTCCTCAGCAGAACACTGGATTTCCACGGAGCAGTCAGCCTTATTACAATAGTCGTGGTATGTCTCGTGGAGGTTCCTGTGGTGCTAGAGGCTTAATGAATGGATACCGGGGCCCTGCCAATGGATTCAGAGGAAGATATAATTGTTACCGCCCTTCATTCTCTAACACTCCAAACAGTGGTTATACACAGTCTCAGTTCAGTGCTCCCCAGGACTACTCCAGCTATCAGCAGGATGGATATCAGCAGAATTTCAAGCGAGGCTCTGGGCAGAGTGAACCACGGGGAGCCCCTCGAGGTCGTGGAGGGCCCCCAAGACCCAATAGAGGGATGCCGCAGATGAATACTCAGCAAGTGAATTAATGTGATTCACAGGATTATGTTTAATCACCAGAAACACTCTGGCCAGTGTACCATAATATGTTACCAGAAGAGTTATTATCTATTTGTTCTCCCTTTCAGGAAACTTATTGTAAAGGGACTGTTTTCATCCCATAAAGACAGGACTACAATTTTCAGCTTTATATTACCTGGATATGGTAGGAAACTATTTTTACTCTGCAAAAAAAAAAAATTTAACATACCAAATTTATCTTGTTCATCAGCACTAATTATATACAATGCCTGACACTCAGTGCCTATTCAATAAATATTTGTTAAGTGGCTAATGAATCGCATAAGCAGATATAATTATAAAAAATAACAATGGAACAAAAGGCTATACTATCTAAGAAATATGTGAAAACAACATTAAAAAAAATAAAATTATTACCAAAACATAAAAAGGACTCTAATAGGGCTGGAGCGGTGGCTCAGCGGTTTCGGCGCTTGCCTGGCAAGCACGAGGACCCGGGTTCAAACCCCAGCACCACGTACACAACTGAGTGTTGGAGCAACTGAGGCCATGTGAAAAACTAAATAAAGTTGTTTCTCTCTTTCTCTGTCTCTCTCACTGTCCCTCTCTCTTTAAAAAAAAAAAAAAAGGACTCTAATAAATTGAGAAAAACAAACAGTTTATGGTTTTAAATATCATGTATTAAAAATGATTCTTCCATGGATCTAAATGATTTATTGATTCAATATAATTTGATCTTTTAGAGTCTATATTACTGTAATAAAAGTATAACTCAATAATTTTCTAGATCTTTGGGAAAAAAAGATGAGTCCAGCCAAGCAATATTGAAAAAAATATTTTTAATGATTGTAGAAGAATCAACAGATGAAACACTTTCAGGAAGCAGACACTAAATACACCTAGTATGTCTAAGTACTATTTATAAAGCAAAAGAGAAAGACTGTTCAGTACATGGTTTTGGAAAAACTGGTCAAATATCTGGATTAAGGAAACATCCTCAGCTTACACCATGCACTGAAATAATTTTAATATGGATTAGTAAGTTTAGCATAAAAATAATGCACATTTTATTTATAATCCACTTCTTGCCTTCTAATGAATTAGATTCAAATGATGAGAGATGTGTGGTGAATTTGCAAATTACTGAGTAGTGTGATATGAGAAATTAGAATTTTTAGGAAGTGTTTTGTCTTTAGACTGGACTTTTGATCTTGGACATGGACCTCTTAATTCAGACTTGTACTTCAGATCTGGAACCTCGAATTGGACTTCAGAATTAGACTTCACATCTGCATCTGGACATGATCTTGGGTGTGGAACTTGGACCCAACCTTGATTTTGGAACTAGGCTATCATCCTGACAAGTAATTTACACCTTTACTATGAATCTTTTTTTTAATTAAGAAATTTAGTTGTTGTACAATCAAACATGTATCCAAAGTAACAATATGATTATGTAAATATTTTTATTTTTATTATTATTATTTTTTTTTTCAGGGATGAGGACCGAACTCAGGGCCTCACGCGTGCTAGGCAAGCACTCTGCCACTGAGCTAAATCCCCAACCCTATATATATATATATATTTTAAAGAGAGAGGGACAGTGAGAGAGACAGGGAAAGAGAGAAACAACTTTATTTAGTTTTTCACATGGCCCTCGTTGCTCTCACACTTAGTTGTGTACGTGGTTCTGGGGTTTGAACCTGGGTCCTTGTGCTTGCCAGGCAAGCGCCAAAACTGCTGAGCCACCGCTCCAGCCCATCATATAAATATTTTAAAATCAGAATTACCCCCTTGATCGCTCCCTATACTCCCTCCTTCCCTCCCTAACTCCCTCCCAGTCCTTCCCAATACATATCTATGAATGCCCTAGATTATGTGTTACAATGCCTTTGCTTGTTCGTTTTTTTTTTGTTGTTTTTTTTTTTTTAAGAAAGAGAGAAACAACTTTATTTAGTTTTTCACATGACTTTAGTTGCTCCAAAACTTAGTTGTGTACATGGTGCTGGGGTTTGAACCCGGGTCCCCTTGCCTGCCAGGCAAGCGCTGAAACCGCTGAGCCACCGCTCCAGCCCCTGCTTGTTCTAATACATGAGATTGACTACCTTTCACGCAGGTCTGGGTTTAGCTCCAGCTTCCACAGATAAGTGAAGACATTCGATCCTTGACACTCTGGGTTAGGCTAACAACCTAATATGATTTCTTCCATTGACATCCATTTACCGTCAAAAGCTACAATTTCATTGTTTCTAAGTGCTGAGTAGAATTCCAGGGTATGTATGTATGTATGTATGTATGTATGTATGTGTGTGTATGTGTGTGTGTGTGTGTGTGTGTGTGTGTGTGTATCTATCTCAGTGTTTGGATCCATTCATCCAGTGAGGGGCATCTGGGTTGGTTACATAGTTTAACTTTTGTAAATTGAGCTGCTATTAACATAGATTTTGCTGTGTCTCTGTAATGTGCTGATTATAAATCCCCTGGAAAAATACCCAGGAGAGGGATAGCTGGATCATATGATGGGTTCATCCCTAATTTTTTGAGGATTCTCCACACTGCTTTCCAGAGGGGCTGTACCAGTCTTCAGTTCCACCAACTGTGCTCTATTCTTCCTATCTCTCTGCAATCCTTCAAGCATCTGTTATTGTTTATATTCTTCATTTTTGCCAATCTGACTGGAGTGAGGTGAAATCTTAAAGTGGTTTTGATTTGCATTTCTCTGATTACTAGTGATTTAGAGCACTTTCTCATGTATTCATTGGCTTATTCAATGTCCTCTGTTGAGAAGTTTCAATTTAGCTCTTTGGTCCATTTATTGATTGGGTTTTTTATGTTTTTGAGGATGAGATTTTTGAGGACTTTGTAAATTCTGGATATTAGTCTCCTGTCAGAAGAATCACAGGCTATGATTCTCTCCCATTCTGTAGGAAATCTCTTGACAATTATGATCAATTCCTTAGTTATGCAAAAGCATTTTCACTTTATGACATCCTACTCACTGATATTTAACTTTACTTCTTTCACTTTAGGGGATATGTTGAAAGTCTTTGCCTACTTCCAAATGCTGGAGTGTTGGCCCTAACTTTTCTTCCAGCTCTTGCAAGGTAGCTGGTGTAATTCCTAGTTCCTTGATCCATTTTTATTTGATTTTGGTGCAAGGTGAGAGATAAGGGTCTAACTTCAACTATCTCCAAGTAGCTTTCCTGTTTGTCCATTTGTTTAATAGGTTGTCTCTCCTACATGTTATATTTGCCCTCCATTGTCAAAGATCAGATGTTTAAAGATTTGTGGGTTTGTTTCAGGATTTTCTGTTCTATTCCATTGGTCTTCATTCCTATTTTGATAGTAGTAACATGCTATTTTTGTTATTACAGCTCTATGTATAGTTTTAGATCTGGTATAGCAAATCCACTTGTTTCGTCTTTCTCGCTTAGTAATGTTTTGGCTATTCTGGGTTTCTTATTTTTCCAAATGAATTTGAGAATTGCTTTTTCTATATCTGAAAAGAATGATGTTGGAATGTTGATAGGGATTTTATTGAATCTGTAAAGATCTTTTGGTAGAATGGCCATTTTTATTATATTAATTCTGCCTAACCAAGAGCATGGAACATCTTTCCATCTTCTCAGGTCATCTTGGATTTCATTTTTCTGTGTCGGGTAATTTTTGCTGTAGAGGTCTTTGATTTCCCTTTTTAGATTAATTCCCAGGTATTTTATTCTTTTCAAGGATATTGTGAATGGGACCAATTTCCTAATTTCTGCTTTTGCCCTATTATTGTTAGTGTAAAGGAATGCTATTGATTTATGGGTATCGATCATGTAGCCTGCCACTTTGCTAAATCTGTTTATAAGTTCAAGCAGTTTTCTGGTGGAGTTTTGTGGATCTTCCAAATAAAGGATCATATCATCAGTAAAAAAGGATAGTTTGACTTCCTCTCTTCCAATTATTATCCCTTTGATTTCCTTCTCTTGCCCGATTGCTCCAGCTAGGGTCTCAACAAGTATATTGAATAAAAGTGGTGAGAGTAGACAGCCTTGTCTTGTCCCAAGTTTAGTGGAAATGCTTTCAACTTTTATCCATTTAGTATTAAACTAGCTGAGGGTTTGGCATATATAACCTTTACATAGTTTCCTCTAGAGTTAGAGCATGAAAGAGTGCTGAATTTTATCAAAGGCCTTTTCTGCATCAATTGAGATGATCATATGGTTTTTGTCCTTAATTCTGTTGAAGTGATGAATTACATTAATTGATTTGCATATGTTGAACCAGCCCTGCTTACCTGGGATGAAGCCCACTTGATCACGATGAATTATATTCTTGATATGTTTTTGAATACAGTTTACTAGAACTTTATTAAGTATCTTTGCTTCTAGGTTCATTAGTGATGTTGGCCTGTAGTTTTCTTTTTTTTGATGTGTCCTTGTTGGGTTTTGTTATCAGAGTTATGGTTGCTTCACAAAATGTGTTTGGGAGAGATCACTCCTTTTCAATTTCTTGGAATAGCTTTATGAACAGAGTTGTTAGCTCGTCTTCAAAAGTGTGGTAAAACTCAGCTGGGAAACTATCAGGTCCTGGGCTTTTCTTCTTTGGTAGGCTTTTAATTATTGTATGGATTTCAGTGCCTGTTATTGGGCTGTTTAGGAATTCATTATTGACCTGTGTCAATTTAGGGACGTTGTATGTGTCTAGAAAATTGTCCATGTCTTCCATATTATCTAATTGAGAGGAGTATAGTTTTTGAAATATGATCTTATAATTTGTTGGATTTCCGTGGGTTCAGTGTTCAGTGGTAATCTCTCCCTTTTCATTGGTGATTTTATTGATTGATTCATTTCTCTCCTTCTTTTAGTGAGATAGGCTAGGAGTCTATTAATTTTGTTCTTTTGCTTGTCAATTCTTTTTAATTTTTTTTTGTTCTCAATTTCATTGATTTCAGCTCTGATCTTGATTATTTCATGTCTTCTGCTGACTTTGGGATTAGATTGTTCTTCCTTTTGTAGGGATTTGAGGTGGAGCATGAGGTACTTATTTGGAATCTTTCTTGATTTTTTAAATGTGGGCATTTAGTGCTATAAATTTTCCCCTTAGGAATGCTTTCATGCTGTCCCAGAGATTTTGATATGCTGTGTCTTCATTCTCATTCTCTTCCAAGAATTTTTTTTTATTTCTGCTCTCATGCCTTCTTGGATCCATTCTTTACTTAATAGGATATTATTTAATCTCCATGCATATGTGTGTTTGTTTTCTGTTATGATTTTTGCTGTTGCTTGTTAGGGTCATGGTGTTATGGTCTGATAGGATACATGGAATAATGCCTACTTTTATTTATTTACTGTGATTTCTTTTATGAAACACAATATGGTCTATTTTGGAGAAGAATCTATGTGCTGCTGAGAAGAAGGCGTGTTCCATGGATTTGGGATGGAGTGTTCTATATATGTCTGTAAAGTCCATTTTATTTATGGAATTGTTTAGGTTGGAGATTTCTTTATTAATTTTTTTGTTTTGATGATCTGTCAATTGGTGACAGAGGAGTGTTGAAGTCATCCAGTATTATTGTATAGAGGTCCACAAGTGGTTTTATGTCATGAAGTAACTTATTCACAGAGTTGGGAGCACTATTCTTTGGAGAGTATATATTTACTTTGGTTATGTCTTCCTGTTGTAGGGTTCCCTTTACTATTAAGTACTGACCTTCTTTATCTCTTCTGATTAGTTTATGTTTGAAATCTACTTTGTCAGATATAAGTATTGCAACACTGGCTTGCTTTCTTGGGCTGTATGCTTGGTAGATTCTTTTCCATCCTTTCACCCTTAATCTGTGGATCTCATTGACTGTTGAGTGGGTCCCTTGTAAGCAGCATATTGTTGGATTTTGTTTTTTGCTCCAGTGCGCTAATCTGTGGCTTTTGAGTGGTTCGTTTAGACCATTCATATTCAGTGTTATAATAGAAATACGTATGTGGTTCATAATCATTGTGTATTATTAGTAAGTTCTGTGCTGTCTTGCTTGGTTGGGTATTGATAGGATATACCTTTATTAAATGTCCTCTGTGGGTTTAGGGTATTTATTGCTTATTTCATTCTGGAGTGTATCTTTGAGGATTCTTTGTAAGGCTGGTTTTCTGTTCACAAATGCTGCCAGTTTGATCTTATCATGAAAAGTTCTTATTTCCCCCTCAAGTATGAAGCTGAGTTTTGCCAGGTATAGTATTCTAGGCTGCATGACCACAAGGTCATTTAGACATTGAAAGATTTCTTTCCATGGCCTTCTTGCCTCCAGAGTCTGGGCTGAAAAGTCAGAGATAATTCTTATTGGTTTGCATCTGAATGTGATTTGGCATTTCTCCCTTGCTGATTTTAATATTCTTTCCTTGATATCCCTGTTGTGTACTTTGAATATGATGTGTCTTGGTGAGTTTCTCATTTGATTAGGCTTATTGGGTGTTCTGTAAGTTTCCTGGATAAGCATATCTGACTATATTTTTATATGGGAAAAGTTTTCTTTAACAGTTTGCTTGAGGTTGTTCTTCATACCATTTGTTTGTGCTTCAATTTCTTCTTGTATCCCAATTACTTTGATTAATTCTTCTCATTTCATCCCAGACATTTAAAAAATTCTGATCATGTTCTTTTAGTTGTTTTTCTTTTTTGTCATCAGTTCGCTCTAGCTTGCTCAGGTTGTCCTCATTGACAGAAGTTATTTCTTCAATAGCTGAGGTTCTATTTTCTACAGAAGTTAATCTATTATTAAATTCTCCCATGGATCCTCTGATGTCGTTGACTGCAGATTTTAGCTCTGTAACTTTGTTTTTAAGTATGTCTATTTCTTTGATGATAAAGTTTCTCAACTCTTGAGTTTTCTCATTTATTCCCTTCATTAGCTCTTCTTTTAGTTCATTGTTCCTTTTAGCTATCAGATCATTGATTATTTGTTCTAGATTTTCTTCCCAGTCCTTGGCTGTGGACTCCTTGCTAGGAGAGTTGTGGGTTTGAGTTGAACCTCTTCTAGTTTAATTCTTCATCTTTGAAGAGATTTTTTAGGATTTTTGAATTGGGGTTCTCTGTGTGAATGTGAGATTAGTCTCTGGGTACTTCTTCCTTACATGTCAAGGAGAGGATCTGACCCTGCTGCTCTGGTGACCTCTTTCTTCCAGATGCTGTTTCTGCCTGGAATCTTATTTTGTTACACCTTTGGTTCTAGGTTCTAGTATTTGGACTTGGGACCTGGTGGAGTTGGTGGGCTGCCTGCTGTGTTGTTGAAACTAAGTGGTAGGAGTGTGCCACTGGGTGGTAGGGTCCCAGGGGAGTGGGACAGGTCGGACTGGACTGACCTATGTGCTGTTCTGGGATCTGGGCTCCTTGGTGAAGGGATGGACCCAATAACTTTGTACCAGGCAGGTGTGTATTGTAGCTGGGTGGTGTTTGGGTGTGAAGTCCTTGGAGGAGACCGGTGCACCTGTTGTGGTGGGACCAGAGTCCTGGGCACACAAGGGTGTGGGTTGGAGTTCTGCTCAGATTTCTTTGTACTCCTTAAGTTGAAGTGAATTCTTGGTCTGAGCTCTCTGTTTGTTTCTCTTTAGGGTCTTTCTTCGTTGTGGGATTGGGGGTTTTATTGTGTCCCTAATTTGAGATTAGGTGATATTGGGGAAGTTGAGTTCAGAAGTCCAATCCCTAAACTGTGGTCTACTAACCCTTGAGATTTTTCAGCTCCCCCTGAGCTAGCATGAGTTCATTAATTCAACAGTCAATGCATACAATAAATGGTATTAATTTGGTTATTTTGTTTCAAATATAACCCAAACTTAAATAGCACCTCTGAAACAAATGTTAGTTGTAGTAATTGCTTTTGGAAACCATAGAGTTTGACTTTCACCTATGTCAGGCTTCAAAGCATACAATAATTAATAAGTTTCGCATTTACTGTGATAATAGTTAAACAGCACTAATAATGGGCAGTCAAATGGTATAGACTAATTAGAAGCCAGGGAGAGAGGGGAAAGTGAGAGAGAGAGGAGGTCGTATTGTCTGATTGTGTACAGAGAGAAAATAGAGGAGATGAAGGATTTGCTGGAGAGAAAAAGAACAGAAAAGAGAAAAAGAGAAAAAGAAAAGAAAAGGAAATAGAAGGAAAGATGAAAAGACTAACGAAATAAAATAGCAGCTACAATTAAACTGACAAACAACAGCAAGTATTCTTTTTTCCAATACTTTTTTTTTTTTAAAGAGAGAAGGACAGTGAGAGAGAGAGACAGAGAGAATCAATTTTTATTGAGTTTTTCACATGGCTTTCATTGCTCTGACACTTAGTTGTGTATATGGGTTGCTGGGGTTTGAACCCATGTACTTGCACATGCTGGGCAAGTGCTGTAACCACCAAGCCACCACTCCAGCCCCAACAGCAAGTATTTTTTTTTAAATTTTTTTTATTTTTGAGCAACCTTGAAAGATTTTAACAAAACAATATAAAATGTGTATAAGATGTGTATATATTCTGGTCATTGCAACTGTCCCCAGGAGTGCCCCCCCAATTACCCTCCCTTATCCCTCCCTTCCCCTTCCCACTATAACTCTAAAAAAAGTATTAGATTGTAAAGCATTACATCTTATCTGGATTTAACTCATGCTACTAGACCAACTTTCTC